>DWPV01000096.1:0-42455 GCA_018251915.1 Urbanus proteus proteus
TTTTTGATAGCGCGAGCCATGATATTATCTCGGCAACATTGGCTATTATTATTACATTTATGTTTTTGATGAGATCAGTTACACGGTAATTATTCTACAAGAGTGAAATTAGTACGCTACAAGGTTTTCGCTACTTAGACATTTGACAGCGTACTCAGAACGGTTTTATGGATATGTCGAAGGTCACAGGAAACGTACCCGATTGTCCAGACCCTCCGGTCTAAATGTGACCCCACGACGGCTTACAACATTTAGGTCCTTATTACGCATTCTCGACATTTGCCTAATGTATGAAAATTTGAAAGAACGAACCATGTTGATGGTACTCGAAACAAAATAATTGCTACGGCCGCGCGGTCCCGGATTCGGCCTCCGCATTCATTATTCACTTTTTATTTCGCCCTCCCCTCGGCTTATAATTTGACTCGAAACATAAAATCAAGTTTTATTTGATTATGCGTGACAAAAAAAGAAAAATTCGAAATATCTCGTATCCTTCACTTTTAACACGAGAAAAGTCCCTATGATGAGCTCGCTATTGAGAAAGCCAACTTTCTTTACAATTGAAAATTTTGTTCGAAAGACGTAGACGAAGATATATTTTGAGTCTTATTTTTAGGGTGGTAGATGGTAGTATCAGGCGACGAAATTTTTACATTAGTCTGCGCTTCCAAAACAAAGCCGTCAGAGCCAATCTTAACAATAGCCTAGGCACGGTACAAGCATAGTTTTTGCATTTAGTAAGAAGGGGGAATAAGCGACAAGTCGGCTCGTAGCGTCTCGCTTTCATCCACTCGCTAGGCGCGACTGCATAAAGGAAAGTAGGTATGTTCCAACTACATGAATGCCAAACCCCTGTGTGTGTATAAAGTCATTCCGATGTGTTTCGAATGGCTTTCGATGAGAAGTGCGCGGAGCCATTTCTCTTTTTAGACGGCTAAATGTGCCTATTGTTTTGTGAATGCGCTCTCAAGTAGCAAGCTCGCATCTGGGCACATTTTACTTGCTTAAGTGATTACTTCAGTAGAAATCTTTTTGCACACTAGCTCAAATTCTATACCTACGAAAAGTGATACTTGTAGCACATTACTACAGAAATATAAATAGGTTCATTTCCAATGTGTTTTCGCAATATTTAATATTAATAATGTATTTTAGCGTGCATTTATTCGTTGAAAGACTCGAAAGAAGTAGCCTTTTGTTCGCACTCCGAAGGCCGAAGTAATAGGACGTAAAAACGTGAAAGACGCGATATATACTCATATATAAGCCACATCATACCCACTTCATCCATTTCTGCGATTGTACGGATCCTCTTTAAATTTTTCATGGGCTTATCAACGCATCGATCACGCGTTATTTATTCAGCTCACGACGTAATTCTGAGAAGTATGCTCATTTACATGCATTCGCTTTTTCCTTCGTATTTACTTGTTTGTGCTCGCTTTATCGAATATTGAATGAAAACACACAGTAACTTCGATGATTTTTTATTTACATTTCTACGTTTTATTAAAGTTTAAACTGCAGTACCTATATTGTTATTTCTAGGTGTATTAAAGTCTTCATATTCTTTATAAATATGAATTCAATAGTCAATAAATGTAAGTAGATTGTAAAAGTTTCCTCATTTCAAGTCTACACGTACACACAAAGTCATATCATTTATTTAGATGTCTGCAATACGCCACAAAACAAATACTTGCCGGATGCCGCAACAGATTCCATTTAAGCCAGCAGTTTGAGTTATTGAAACACATATCTGTCTCAATAATTTAAATCATATCGGTTCCTGAATAACAATGCTAGGTGGAGCCAAGTCTAGTTATTCTCGGAATTAACAAGAGTACAAAGCGACAGACAGCGAGCATCAGAACGAGATAGAGATTAATACTGTACAAGTGTTGGTGAAGCCGAGAAGCAATAACGTTCCGTTAATGTCTGCCATTTAGAACGTACGCGGTTACTGTCTTGCGTCGTCTGACGTCGTGAGCCACAACCGACGACGTACTTATTTTACGTCGCGTCGCGAGTCGTAGACTAAACTAACGAGACTGGCAACCTAAGCCCTGGAATCACCATTTGCCATCCGTGCGGTCTTTGTATTGTTACAAATGGCATAGATCTGTTGGCAACCGCCCCGTGCGAGACCTAATGAGCTGTGAAGTAGATAAGGTGTGCGACACGAAAAGACGGGATCATCCCCCTATCTATGCGGAATGCTCGCTGCGCTGGAGAACGTTACATATAACCATTTATATAGCTCCACATCAGATAATGCCACTGAGGTTCTAATGGTTGAATTATTGTTATAGATTCTCGAAAACGAATGCGTCTGGCGCTAAAAGATGAGCAATGAGGGAATGGGACATAATACTAGTTCGAAAATACGGATCAAGAACGTTGCGAGATGGGTTAGGGAGATAAGTAAAATCATGAATGTGGTTAAAATAAACGAGGAAGACAAAGACTGGGCGAGTAGCGGGGAGGCTTTGGATGGACAAAAATGAAATGCAACGTCAGCGTTGATTTTCGGTAACCTTTGTACCGACAAAATGCGGGATCCACCGAAATAATTCCCTCCATGTAAAAATTGATTAATATTGTCTCGGCTGCAGGCACTGCTACAAGTGATACGTTCGCTCTTTCGTACCGCAGTAACTCGTAAAAGAAAATGATTTCAACTGATACTCGCAGGCTGTTTTATTTTTTTGAACGTCACAGAGTTATACCTAAAGTGGATTTGAAGTAGTAAAAAAGTGTGCTTCGTAATTCTGTGAATTGGATACGTCAGTATTTTAGATGACTATTACTTTATCTGTAAAAAGTGTTCGCAGCACAATGTATCTAGGTATAGAGCGATTGGTATTTGAAATTCATAGAGAATTTTGTGTAAACAACGAACGATTTGAAATGACGGTAGTCAAATATTTATTGCACTTTTTCCGCTTACCTCATGGGACCAAATACAAATTGCAGTGGCATTTTTAGTTGCGAAAAACTATGTACTGTTGTAGTATGGAGAGTAGATGGGAATAGAAAATTGCAATATGTAGTATTGCGATACACGTTACAATTCTAGTTAGAATATGTAGTGACTATGCCAGCGGTTTGTGACTTTTATCTATTATTCAATTCTGTCGATGTACTTTGAATAGTAGGACTATATCATATGTTTTAATGCATTATTTTATACGTTACACCTAATACGGCAACCCAATACTATCTCACTGCTGGGCATGGGTCTCCTTTTCAAGTGCGATTTGGTAGACTTCACACATGAGCACTTTTGATTTGAGACTCCTTTACTTATGAAAGTGATATTTAATTTCTAATATGCACATAACTTTAAAAAATCAGAGCTTACTAGAGGTTCTATCCATAACCCTATTCAATTCGTATGATTTAATATGGAATTATAAAGTTAAGCCAAAATGTAAGTAAACACTATTGTACAAAGTGTGTAAGAATAAAAAACGTACAATTTAACAGGTCTCTATAGATTGCAAATAACGATTTTCATTCCAAACTAAATGTCGCACGAGTCAGGGGCGATTCCAATCTGCAATCAAAATCACGTACTTATACAAAAGTTTACATGTATAATCGTATATATTTTAATGACTCAGCCATGTAGAATGTTAGTGAATATAAAAGTAATAAATATCGCGGTTCACTTCGCAGAGGGAACTTATTGTTTTTGGTTTCATCTTAATATTTCTTACGTGTAGATCAATTATTAGAGATTAAACTAATTATCCTATTCTATGACTCGTTCTTTGAGTAAGAACATGTCCTGAATATCTGGCAATGCACGTGCGATTTCAATAAACACTACACGATTGCTTGTCTATTTAACTACATACTTGTAGTTCTCAAATTCGCGACTACATGCAAGACCACGGCAACTACAGTCCACGTAATTGATGTGTGTAGCTTTTTGTCGCGCTGCGGCTACACGGTTTGTAGCGAGTGAGTTAGACTAAATTAAATTGTTGTATTTTTCGCAACGGAACGACCGCGGTGAGCGGTGACCAGCGGGTAATATCGTTTGCGACTGTTGAAGTTTCTGTTTACAGCGGCACATTCAAATTTTGTCGTATATTTTAATTGTGCTTTAGCGCTCTTTTTGTGTAGTTTTTGCTTTGTAGGTGAGCATTTACCAGGTGACAAATTTAGCGATTTGAGTAAAAAGTAAAAATCCTTTGTAAATAAGTTTAAAAGTGGTGAACTGTTTGGAATATAACTCAGGGATACAGTAGTTTCCAACAAGTGAACGGTGATGGTAAATTATGGACACAACTATACGGTTAACCAAACTGAAAAAACGTATCATTGTTGAATTAAACTATACGCTTCCAAAATACAAAGAATAATACTTAACAATCTAAGTAATGTCACCTCAAAAATTAGTTCAACCAAACACTATCAGTAGCCAAACCAAAGTAGCGTGGCACACAAAAATGGATGGGCCGTCACAAACAAATGACTCCGCCGCGGTAGATTAAGTTCGTGTCCTTAAACAGAGCGTCCAAACGATTTGTCTAGCGACAATGCGAACGCAATGATTAATACAAGCAATCATAGCTAACGTGTTCTAATTTACAGAGATACGATGAGCTTTCATTCATGATACCTTTAACGTTTTAAATTAGCGATTACATCCGTTCTACCTGTTCCATTGAAGCGTTTATTAGAAGCCGACTTCCAATCTTTAGCAGTTAATGTTGCCACCAATCCATGTATATCATAGTAGTCTCAATACGTCTGGTGTCAATGATACTTACTCGTATTGAGATACATTTTAAAAATATCAAATGCTTTGTAACTAGCTCTACAAAAATTGTATCAGTGATCTTCAATGTAATATTGGAGATAGGATACAATTCTTGTCTTCAAAGCACATCCACAACTAAACAATCTATCTAGCGACGTCCAATGTAGGCAATCACAGGTAGCGTTCCAATTTAGAGCGGGGCAAAAATTGGATATGCGGTGAATAATAATTTTCCCACTGGACTCTACTGCGTTGTCCACATTTAAGGTAATTGCCAACAGTTTCAGCTGACGTGGCCACCGGTAAACCTGACACTCGCTCCCTCGGGACTCCCCTTTACAATCGCATTAATGAATGACTCTTATTCAATTTTTCATTCATTATTCACAGAATATTTTTATTGCTGCCTAATGTTTTCGGTGGCATAAATAGTTCGAAGTCTTTGTGGTTCTTAAGTTCTCCGCTTTCCAACTTTTCAAAGCAATTAGATTTATATCAAAGTTTAATGATTTAATTCATTTTAATAGAGAAATTTTATGACGATTCTTGGCACAATTGTTCTTCGTTCTTTCTTAAAGTATTCTTGGTATAACTGGATTCTTTTGTTGAACGGATTTCTGTAGTTGACATTTTAACGAAAGCTATATTTATTTAACATAATGACATGGATATTAATGGTATTAATGTATAAATACGTACATGCTAATACAACACGTAAATCACCCACGCGCCCGTTCAATCCATTAACTGTAATGTGACTGTGTTTACAAAAGTTATATAAACATGTCTTGTCTATGTAAATCGTCTTTGTAAGTATATTGAAATAGATTTGCAAATTAATTAAGATGAACGATCCTACTATGTTATAATTAAAAGGTTTATTAATCTCCTACAACAATATACGGAAATCGTTCATTATTATTAATGACATTCAAAACTATTTTACCTGTCTAAATAGTAAAGTTAATCGAAAGTGACAACAATACATTAGTCTTATAAGTCAATCAAAGCGAATAGAAATTAAACGGCGAAAAACGCGTCAATTTGAAGACAACGTGATGGGGAGGTTGGGTAATGTTGTGACACTCGGGATTTGCAGGGAAAAGGCTGAAGGCGGGAGGGGAACACGCCACTTGGACACGTACCGGTCCCCGCTCTCCCCACGCCACTTATTCATCATTTACGTATATTTTGAGTGTGATTTCGTTTGGGATCGTCGAAACGCGGACCCTCACTCACTTATATTAGTTACATTAGACTTTACGAATCTTGTGTTATTCAATTTCCACAAAGCTATTATCTTTTACCACTCATAGTAATAGGGTTTTCCTCCTGAAATGTAATAACATTTCTCGGGTGTTTCTGCTGACTGAAAGAAGTGTGTAATTTCTCTCGACCGTTGTACGGATTAATTTATTCTGCCTAAATGGTACCCATAAACCTCGCTGGGAAAAATTGTATCAATCTTTGGTTTTCTTATTATATTACCATGATTGTCTACTCTAAACTGAGACTATAATTAATTATAAACAACAAAATGAAAAACATTTTATTTCTCGACATTTTTCTACGTATTCGAAAGGCAAATAAATGAAGGCGGGCTAAAATAGAATTTTAATTACAAATGTCATCTCTTTTTAATAATAGAATAACTCATTAACTTTTGTGTAAAGGGTCTTCTTCCCTTACTCATCAGTTTTGTTAAATTAATGCCGGGTTCGTTTTCAAAAGCGCTGTCGAGCTTAGATACGTGGGTTAAACTGTTTGACTTGTCGACTATATTGTCCAGTTGGTACTTAAACCCCCAATCTACCCTTACACCTGTTATCAAATAAGCTTTTGTTAGGGGGCGCTGTTGGGTAGCGAAACTCATTTTTAAACCTCTGCTTGTTCATTTATGTTCATTTTCGACAAAATAATTAGCATTCCGTATTTGGCCTTGGGTCTGACTGAAATCAGTCTCATTTACAAACACCATAAATATCATTACTCCAGTTTATTCAAACTCGCAAGTGCGCATTTCCCCTGAACGCCACTTCTATTTTTTCAATATCAATGTAATCTGGCTCTAGCCGACGTTTTATAGAGATAAAACCCCTCCCCATTATCCCCCAGACTCGTCAGAACGCAACATAATTACAGCACAGCAGTCATTTTCCTTCGTTACCGATAGAATCCTGAAAAAAATCTCGACGTCCATTGTTATCCTGTCGTATGCTTTTTGCATCGTTATTACCCCGCATAAATATTCAAGAAGAACCAGGTACGGTCTTTGAGATCGAGCCGTGCGGCGATATTGACATTATAATGGAATCCGCTTAAACGCCCACGCTTTGATTGTTAAAATATGCATTAGATAAATAAATCTCCCATCCCTTTCGAGTTGTGTAAGTCAATTTATGTAAGGCGATTTAGGAGAGTTGATTTAATTATGATGTTATTAAAAACTAACTCAAGAATGCGTTGTTGCGGTGTTGCTTTGAAATAACATTTTGAAATAGGGATAAGTTGATCTATGAAAATAATATCTATCATTATTATCACTCTATACATTTATTCTGTTTAACATAGAGGCACTTACTACTTTAAACACAACGTTTATAATGCGTTTTTTATTAATATCTGATACCTGTATCATGATAATTTTCAAATATTTTGTATTAATGTTGACACCATTGCCATACCATTACGAATACCTATAGGTTAAAAATAATAAAACATATCTTTTACGAATTAAAAACAAAATATACTTTTTTATTATGAACATTATTAATAAAAAATGTATACGTTTTTTGAGAATATTGATAAATAGAAAAAAATACAATATTTCATATTAAACAGGTATTTATTTGAAAAACAATCTGAGCAGTGTGGCGTCGGTCGCTGTCCATTACGTAGGTATTATGCGTTCTTCAGAAATATCCGCTATCCCTCGCTAACCTCTGAGGGTGGATTGCATAATATATTAGCGGTAATTATTCTTACATTTCGACCGCCTGGTGTGCTCGCTTCTAATTGTTTTCGCATTAGCTGGATAACTAACCTTAGGATGTAGTGCCCATTGCAATCATTATAATGTATGTAGTTTGATTTATTATGAAGTAACTACTAGTACTACTAAAGTAACTATATTTCCTTTCTTTTCTTATTCTTATCCTGATTATTCATGTTTTGATAGAAATGTAAGTTCTATCAAACTTGGTTTAATTATTATAAATATTAGGTAACCGATCAAATAGGCAGTTTCGTATGACGTTTCAACTAATTTCTAAATTCTAAATCTAAACCAGTAACTTTACTCTTAAAGGTCCCACTGCGCTGTATTTTTATATAACATAAATTTAAAAGCTACGGTCACCGTATTCAACTAACGATAAACCCACGCGCTTTTCGAGTCTCATCATAGTTTACCAAAAAAATCATACTTTTAATTTTAATAGAAATTGAAAATCTCGTTTTCGATGTTTAACTTTTTTTTTTCTTATATTTGAATATTTTATAGAACAACATGTTTCTCTTTTACAGATGGTGACCAGGACAAAGAAAATCTTCGTTGGCGGGCTATCAGCACCCACAACGCTGGAAGATGTCAAGAATTACTTCGAACAATTCGGACCGGTAAGTACTTATATAAGTAGATGTTATTTAAATTGTACACCAGATATTCATTTATAGATATGTTTACGTAATACATAAACATAGAATAAAACGGACTTTACAATTTTTTTTAGAAACTTGCGGGAATACAAAACTTGCTGATGTTATTTTAACCGATATTGGTGTTAGTTGATAACACTCGATGATGAAAAACTCCACAAGAAGTCGTTGTTGCTAATTTCTTTAATCGCCGTTTACGTCCAGGAAAAACAGGCAATGATATTGTAGGCACAACACCAGACGCAATCACGCCAGTTTTAAAAATCATCAAAGATGAAATCTTCAGCTTTATAAATTTATTTAGACATTTAACTTTAGATCTTGTACACGTCATTATAAAAGAATTCAAGATGTAACGTCATCGCGCTTGGGAGACCGCGTCAGAGTTGAGTGCGCAAATTGAGGCAACTTTTCGTTACGAAACATAATTTACGTAGAACTTTTTGGAAGAATATAGCCGAATTCATGTTTCATGCTGTCATGTCACGACTGGTATTAGCTGAACGCTGGGTTTTTAGAATATCACGTCTTTTTTAAGGATATAAGGTTATATTGTATATTGTGTTTGACTTTTGTGAAAATTTAATTAAATGAATGTACAGTATTTGAATAAAGCTAGAAATGAATATTGCAACCCATAGAGGTGATACTGATATTAATAAAGCCTATCACAAATGCCTAAGCTACGGTGTATGTTGAAATACCATGTATGCCATTATTTTATATCATAATGAAACATTCCTTTGAAGACGTTATTTCTACAATTAAAGGGAATTCAATATAGACTGGTTTTCATAAAATAATTTTTCATATGTAAATAACCCCATCTATATGATTTTATCATTGAGTTAGGATTAAGTTGGGATAAAATAGTTTAAAATGTGATTTACATAAATATAATCTTCATGATACTTTTTAAGGACTGAATACAAGGCAGATAATATAATTAATATACCTAAAATTGTAGCAATATTCATGTGACCACTAACGTAGCCTAAACCCTTCTCAGTTTGAAAGGAAAAAATGAGTTCCCAGCACTAAAACTGTAATGGGTTAATCATCAGAATATCAAAATTATAAGACTCATTATTTAATGCAATCATTTTAAAACGTGGTTGATATAATTAAGATATTTTTGGTACTCTGATGGGTACTATTTATAAAGATGGTATGGTAAAGAAGAAATAAGCCTACCCTTTGCACTAACGGCTCTTAAAAATAAAAAGCAGAAGTTTTCAATCAGGAAACAATTCCTTGAAGTTGGATCGATATCGAATAAGAGTCGTTTTAGTACCAATCTATCGACGCGTCGACTGAAAGTTAGTGTTTAAATCGGAGTCTTGGATGAAATAGTTAGGGTATATTTTCGTGCGGCAGCCAGGTCGGGCCTGGAGGACTGCGATAAGTTGGGCTTTTGTCTAGCCGCGAGTCAGCGCAGGTGTCTATCTACAAAAGTTTCGTCGTAATTAGCCCCGTATCTAGCATGGATGCGGACTAAGGAACTTTTCAGAATTCAACATTGGGTACAGCGGGGAGTCATTGTGCTAGCTCTCAAAGTAATCGGCCCCAGCCAGCCGCCCGCGACGATCAAAACCTTCATTACCTATTATGAGAGTTTAGAATAAAGCCAACGAGTTTTTCGGAGTGAATGTGATTGATGCCAAGCGAAGGAAATATCCCGGGAGAGATAAAAGGAATTTAATGAAGAGTCTTTAAGAATAATGATTAAGGGAATGGTTATTCCTTTTGGTCGTCGGCCTAATGATGGGGTCTTTGGATTACGTTTGTGACTACGTTGTACTGTGTAATCGTTATTACTGTAATTAAAAAACTAGCAGCTCTGAATCTCGATACAATGCTGTCAAGGCAAAATAATGTATCCACCTTTACTAATTCTCCTAGATATAAATGTTCAGTCCCGATTACTTTCACTGTTCTTTAATAAATTTTGTTACAATGAACGTGCCACGTACACTGAATACTACTGAAGTAAATCGAATCCCTAGATTTCCATAAAACGGGCACGTGATCTAACTTATCCCGCCAATTAACTACCTGAGTCAGAACCAATCGAAACGTGTCACGTCACATAAGAAGCCTAAAATGTATACCGCAGTAAGATAAATAAATTAATTCTATTATTGAATCCACTAAGAACGCACACCGAGAATTCTGATTACAAATTAATTCAATAACATTCAAGCCGTGCACTGTGCTCTCGGCTCGGCATCATTTCGTAAGGGTGTCACATTTTGAGCAAGTTTAATTAACAATCTAGTCGCTTTTGTAGGTGCCTTCATTAGTGTATTTGTGGATAAACATTGCGCAAACTCGGCGCAATCCGTAACACGTGCGTGTGCGTGTGCGTGTGTGTACAGTGTGAGCTGCTCAAATCACACCGGATAACATATCCGACACCGGCACGTCACGTCGCGATCACATCGAAGTCCTGCTATTACGACTGCCGTACCCGACGCGCTGCCGGCGTGCGTGCGCTCCGTGACTTCGATGTCTCGATACCGCTCTGGTTCTCCCCACGTGCGAGCTTTCCGAATGCAAACTGTCTCAGAATATCAAATGAGCCACTTAAATACCGAACACAATGACTACGCCCACCTGAAGCAAAGGCCGCGGGGACGCGTGCACGCAACGCCGTCGTAAATGAAAGCCCGTCGGGTCGGGCGAAGGGTGGGCGAGGTTGAACCCCGGTAACGATTTCCTTCAGATAATGGAGAATTTTCTGATGAAAGCTGCTCAACAGTGCCCTTTCAAGGATTTAGGAAACGTCGGATTTATGGCCCGAACGGTCGGCGCAAATTTTGTTCGTCACGACACAACGGTCCCTATCGCATGAATAAAACGGATCTATACGTGAGAACTCCCCGGAGCATTCTTTCATAGAATTCTCCCCATTCCGAACTTTAAAGTGCTGTTGCAGCCGTTGTACTAATGAGTTATAAAGATAACGTGGCCTCTGTAGTTTTAATCTACTCTTTAAAGAGCTGCCGAGCAATAAAATCACCGTTAAAGTAAGATTTAGATCTGGCTCAAGCAAAATTTACGCACAAGTTCGTTAGATGGATGGATATCCATAGATTTTTCAATGTCTTCTGAAGACATTGATTGGCATTTTCGTGTTTAAGTATCTACATAGTATTTCAAAGTTAGATTAAAGCCGGCTACAAACTAAAAAGTATTTATTTTAATAATAAAAATGGAGATTAATAAAAGAATTCATGCTTTTATTTTTGAAACGAATTTATATAAGGCAGTAAGATAATTTCATAGCGTCAGACGATTAAGCTAAAACAAACACGTATTATGTGTGAAGTACTCGCGGCAATTTCGAGCGAAAGTTTAAAGGTAGCAAATTAGTTCTGCAGCACGTAGCACCACATATTCGCTTAATTCTTGTCTATCAAATTGTGTACACAATACTATCTGTACACTTTGTATCGTGTAAGAGCTCATTTTGATGTTCATTTGTATGCAAATCGGCTGTTTTAAAAATGTAATCAAGCCTTTAGAAAATATAGAAATAATTAAAAGGCAACGTCAGCTATTTCTGTTCTTAGTCAAGAATATATTTACCAGTTCTAGGCCGCTTATACAAGGTTTCGTGGAAATAAAAATATAATTTGATGGTAATCTTTATTCAACAGAAACGCGATGACAACTTACCTATTATTAATATGTAAATCGCTGCTGAATTCACTTCGACGTCGAATGCCGCCCGGCACCGAGATGCCGACTTAAAAATTAATTAGCCGAACGACCGGTGTAATCTCTGAAGCCTACACCGATTAGAATATTTGTGGTTTTCTAATGTCGGTTTAAGTAGCTGCGTGAGAGGCGCCATTTTCATTTTCCCCTCCATGATACATACGACCGTCTGGTTTCAGAGCGACGAACTCTGCCTGCCAATGTCTGTCCCACTCGACTGAAACGCACACTTGGCCCTCACTTTTTCGCCGCGGATTGCTTATATTTTATTTTTTTCTGTTCTCTCATGAAAATGTATGCCGTCTTTATCTGTCTATCTGCCTCGCTAAAGCGATCTTATATTTAATGTTAAGCGGACAACTTTATTCGCAAGAATTTTGGCCGGGATGTTTAAGTAAAAATATCTGAGTCTTCGCGAATATTATTTTTAGATTTACAAACGGAAGTAAAATAACCGTATCCCTTTATTCGGTGCGGTTTTGTTTGGGGATTTTTCGTAATGTTCTTCAATATTGACTCACCAGTCATTTGGGAGCAATTTAAAAGTTACGAGGAAGTTTGTCTGGAGTTACTCTTCAGTACCTCCTAAGTCTGACGTGTCCTAAGTGCTATAAATTAATAGTGTGCTCTCTTGCAATCTGATGCCTTATATTACTGGATCGAGGTTTCTCGTTGGCTAACGATGAAGTTTCCTAACCAATATAAAGTTAGTGAGCTTCGCTAAGCGTCGCACGCACAAGAGGGTGTCTTTGAGAAAGTTCCGTTGCATGCTTGATTCGCTATTGTTTTAGCCGTCGGGCTCCCAACTCTGACCGTCGCTCCTTCCGATAACTACCTCCCAAGACATGTGCTTCCTTTCACTGTAACTTGTGCAACTACATACTTGCTATAATTTTAACGATTGTTCTCAACTTTACACTTCCTCCAATAATGTTACAGACTTCGAGACTAGCTGTGTATGCTCGATTAGGAAAATGTTTTGAAATATTCACTTTTCAGATAAACAAGAAATGAAACATCTCACTTAATTTATTTAATTGACGGAGGTATTTCTTTAAGATGAGAAGAGGGCAGGCTTTTCAAAAATGTTTAATAAAATGTATACAGGAATAGGTACATTCATCTGAAGTGCGGGAGGAATTGAAGAGACTGAGAATACGCTGAGAGTTTATTTTAAAAGGGTCGGCAAAAAATTTAAATATACTTACAATAAAACGTACCTAATACACCAACATTTTATAAGATTATAAAACATTTAGCAGCATAGAAGTTTTTATTGGTTCGTTTGAACGCGGATAGATTTCGACGAATTTACGTGAAGGTATCTTCGTTATAATATTTTTCTCGTTACATTTCCATGAAGCAATCGTAAGTATATTATTCCGCAGATAGACCGATATGGCCTAATACGGATCGTATCGGTAATAGCAGTACTTGCCAATAAATCTTACAAAACAAACAAGTTGCACAGATTGTTGTTTCCAGCTAGGGAACTGTATAAACGCCAGACAATTCAGTACGGATAGACTGTGCTCCTACGCGTTTGCATCGCTAACTAAACATCGTTTACTGTCAGCAACCCTCGAACTGTAACTGAGGCAGGTCCGGAATTTGGCTTAACTACACTATAGGTACGATATCATCGCAGGCCGTATATCAATCAGTTGTTACAACGCTCCACGATTGTCGTTTATCTTCGGGGCCGGTCGGATCTGTCTGTCCAGATTCGTGCATTGTTCCGACATTAGCCGGGGTTGCCGAAACGGTGGATGTCTGAAATGCCAGCGCAGTAGCTTCGTTGGAGTTGCAACAGCGCACCGAGCGCCCGATAGCGTTTCCAATTTCCTGACTTAAATTGCTCTAATTTGGTTATGCGCTGACGGGTGATCGAAGGCCTCTAAAGCCCTATCCACCGGCGACATTGCGGCTTGTAATTTTTGTTCCATTTCGACGCAGTTTCATGTTCATGTTTTATCTCTAGCGGACGTGAAATAAAATTTGTAAGCTTTGACCGCTGTAGCTTTGCGAAATGCAAAGTTAATCTTTAAAGCTCGTTCTTCATAATGTTCACTAAAATTTTGTAGACTACAAATCCTTTAATGCTGGTTATATGAATCTCATATTTAATTTTGCTTCTTTTGCGTTAATAACTGGATTAGAATGTGAAATAGTTTTTATAAACATGAAAAATTGGAGTCTGTAGGTGAGAATTTAAATCTACTGTGTTTACCTTAGACTCCTAAGTAAATACTTAGTTCTGATTGATTAGTCTACATGTTCAAATATTATAGTACGAATACAGTAGCAACGTCGTAACGATTTGCACTAACAACGTGGCGTCACTTGTATTTGTTCATACGAGTATATTCCGAGAGTTTCTCTTGCCTTAACGTAAGTTTTGTAGACTTTGGGAATAAATTTCTGATCCTTGATTTAGTTTCCAGAGCTACGAGAAAATATGTATAACATAATTTGACTTTTCCAACTTTAATGTTTTAGAAAGTTCTCTAAGTTATATGTAGGTTGGTAACATAATGTGTTTTCATATTTTAGCCTCATTTATAGGTCAATAAATAATTAATTGGATCTCACTTAAATTAAATTATAATTACGTTGAAATAAGATATAATTAATGTAAGTGCAAAATCGTTATACATTACGAATAATTTCTTTCGTATCACAGATTACTAACTTAGCTGAAACAAAGGTCATTACGAGAAATAAATTTGAAAAAATGTTCTTAATACAAATCGAGTGCAGTCTAAAATGCAAAGTCAAATAGCGAGCTTATAATAAAATTGGGCTAGAAGCTCGAGGTTTCCGAATTGACTTTTTTATACTCCCATTGGACGAGAACGAGCTGTACTAGAGTGGCAATATATTAGCTTAATGGCAAACTAATTACTCCTGGAATAGCTCTCCAGGACCACGTACAGACTCCTTAAGGACTTTTTTATGTAATTTAACACGGCTTCCCAGATTTTGTTAATGAAACACAAGGAATGAAAATCTGTTGATGCTTTTCTTAATTTCGTATTTAATTAAATACTTTTTAAAAATACAAAATTGAAGGTAGATCGCATTCGTACTTTAAAATTATTTTGTCTCACATTTTTATTACCACCAATTAATTACGATTAAAATCATACATAGGTTTGATAGTATGGATGAATATATTCACTACATATTTTAATAATGCCCCAAAGAGACGTTGATATTACAACCACAAAATTTAACAATGTACCAAAAACAGTATAGTCATACATTATGGTGAAATAATTTAACAATAAATTATCATAAACAAATAACGCACTAAATAAATTGCAACCATAACGCAATAAATATTCCGGCCTGGAACAAGTGACTTCGATAACGATAAAATCTTTTTAAAAATTCCATTTATGAGCTGCAGTCAAAAGCGCGGCACAAGTAAACACGAGAGCAATATAAAAATGTAGAAACAATATCGCAAAGTGGAGCATACTTTGCCGTAGTATTGTAGAGGCAATCTGATGGACACAGAATCGAATGCTACGCGCAATAAAAATTTGTGTCCTACAGTTGTCAGTGGAGAGTCTACTTTTGTCTGCCAATGTGGGAATAAAAATCGAAATGCGGCGGAACAATGATGTAATAGTTTCTCCCTGAGAAGGAGGGATAAATGTACCCTCGGGCGAACGATTTGTATTAGCCGTCTAGCACTGTACGTGTAATTGTCGACGCCTGAGGCTACGTGGTTGCGTCGTGCACTCAAACACGTAAGAGGGGCAAATCCGAAAAAAGTAATGAGAACCTTGAATCGATAGCCGAACTCCACTTTGCTCTGTTTGCTCTGTCCCAATTCTTGTCATTCGGTTTTTCTGATAACGGCTTCGCATTCTCACAAATGCTGCGAAAAATTCTACGGTTAATTTTCCGATTGGCAATGCCCGTGCAGTGAATGGATCGCATATGAGGTATAATATGAGCAATAAACTGGAGGTAAAATGTCGCGGAATGCAATCAAGTAGTTATTTTGCGACAAAAACGACTACAGTTATTTTAGAACTGGTTTAACTTTCAGACTTCCTTTTCCTTTATTTTATGAACATTTAAATTTAGATATTTTTATTATAATGTACCTTGTGCTAACATAATGGTAAGCTTTTCGATATTAGCACCAAGAGATGGAAGGAAGACGTTGCTACCCTTATTTTACAATTAGAAACTTAGTCACCACTGTATCATGCTATCTTAGAAATACATATTCCTTAATCTATTATCCCTGAGAGTAGAGTAAATATAAAGTCGAAACAACCTTGTTAATACATGTAACCGTTGTCTTGCAAACAAAAAGTACTGACATTCGTCTGAAATCATTGCAAACAAGACTGATTAAGAGTCTTTTAATAAGTTTTTAATATTAAAAACTGTTCATTGGAAAATCAATATACAGCCTCAGCAATGTTGTAAACCTTTTTTATTTTAACAAAAAACGAAGCGTTAAAATTAAGTTAATTGATATTTTATAGCCATTCGTTCACGCGCTAACTAGCTTATCCTTTTACAATGCGGGAATCGATGGTACGATATAAGCCGATTTATAAAAGGCAAATTGTAATGCAACAGTATCTGGTAGTGCATTGCGATAAATGTTTTACGGCTTGAGCCATTAATGTGAAACATCAACAAAATAATAAATATACAGGGTATTTTTTTAAGTGTGGATGGAGAATTCCGAAACCATAAGGATAACGAAAATTGCTGAAAGAACTTACGAGGTCGATTTTGATAAAACTAAGAGGCATGCATTTTCAAAAAAAATACATCCTGTATTATTGCGCCATCAAATGGTATTGTTTATCAGGATCAAATTCTATAACGAAATATATCTGTCAATCTAAAGAAAAGGACTCAATTTAAAGCAAATAACCAAAATGTATTTTCTAATAAAATGCCTTTTCCTTTGGTTACCTATGCCACGCTCACTTGAAAAATTCACTCTATATATTTGTGTCTTAGATCTACAAAATAGACTTATAACGTTTCATTTATCTCCATCATATAATTTTACGAAAGGATTGCCTTTGAAATGAGAAAATCAAAGTAGGCATCCGATTGAGCTCACAACAGAGCATCAGCGTCTTATTTTTGAATAAGGAGCTTTGGCTCCTTCAGAATCGAATGAGGTTCGTTTCACGCGTGTGTGAATACTTTCTCTAAGTCGGCATCGCGGACGCGACTCGGTAAGCTTGCAAAGCCGATTTAGGGTCGGCTAATTAATATCCTCACTTTTCTGGCTGACGTTAATTAAAATATTTCAATCTCTCTTTTCCCCGTCTTGCGTAACTTTTATTCCTACGTTAACTTTCCTGTTTTAAAAACACGACTTTGCATGTGGATTGAGCTGTTAAATTATTCCTAAATTTTGATTGCCTCGTAGAAAACTGTCCGGATTCTGCGGAGGGGCTCTCCATTTTTTGTTCCCATTTCAAGAGACAATTAGGTATGCTAATTCATTTATTTCGTGATGGCTTTGAAAAAAATCGAGAGGAAAAGATCGGTGTTGAGATTTGGGTGAGAATATTGTTGGGAAAAGATTATAGAAGACAAAGTTGATGTAGATGAAATTAAAACAGACGAAACTTATGAAAGGAACCGTACCAAAAAATTAAGGCTTAATTATAATTTAAGGAATACAGTGTTTATTTACATATACATTTTAGGGAGTTCAAAAACACTACAATACCCATTACGTAATATCTAGGTTTTTACTTAAAATGGTTTTAGTTAATAATTTTGATAGTTAAAATATTCGTAATACATTTAATGACTTAAATATTTTTTCAAAATAATTGTAATGAGAAAATTAGAAAAATTAAGAAGCTAAAAATAATTATATATTTAGTAAATAACTCAAATTATATTCGGTATTAATAATATTATTGTTATGTTTTAAAAAATACGTACGCAATTGGAATAAAATATGTAAGCATATAAGACTACACTTTCAACAACATAAAAGGAACCTGTCCTAATATTTACGAGCCGTTTTGACTTGCGAAGAAAAGAGCGACATCAATTATATTGTTAACCCAGTCTCGACAGTATTCAAACAAGAGGCGCATTGTAACAAGTTTCAGTTAGTTTTATTGCTTACGCATTTTCCACTGACGTGTAAGGGAAATGGCGAAAAATAACAACAGAAACGAGCGGGCGGTGACAATTCAAAGTGTCAAATAATTCAAGGTGCGGCACGACGTATCTCACAATCAGCGAGATCTACAACCGTTCCGAGCGAGACTTTGTACGTTTTTTCCATCCATTCGGTTTCTTTATTTCGCGTTTCTTATAAATATAAGAGTTCGGCATCTCCGCACGAATTCCCTAGATGAAAAGGTATTTTTCACACGTGAAACCGGCTGGGACATATGCGCGCCAGCTAAACTGTATTCGCTGCAAGCTTACCCGAATCGATGCATGAGTTATCACAACATATTTATTTTTACTACGCTGCACCTCTACTTAGAGGTATATTTTAAATTCATAAACAAACAATCTACGTAGGTATCTATTGAAAGATATTGGCCTTCCTTAATAGGTTTTTTCACATAGTCATTACATTTTAAGCGTAATCGTGACTGCGGTAGAAAATAACTCGAACTATGTCAATAAAGTAACAGTCAAAGTTGATAAAAACTGAAAATAAATAAATATAAATAATAAATATATACAAATAAATATATACTTAAGCCCCGCTTAACTCAAGAAAATGTGTTTCTATTGTAAAAAAAGGCTCCGGAAACAATAACGCAGCTCGATTTCCGCTATTTAAGACGGACGAACCGAATTAAAGTTATTTAGGGAGAGTGAGTTTAGTATACACGAAATGTAAAAGCGGGTGAGTAATAAGAATTCCGTGGTAGGGCAAGGCACTTTGACGAAAAAACGATGATGAAGCACGATCATGTCGAGATCCCCGCGTAGCTGACTGACAAATTGTCGAACATTTTTTTCGCTAAAATTCTTTCCCTTCGAATCCAATTATTGAGTCTTACCGATAGAACGCTTTGCCGTCTTCAGTCTGGTCTGTGCTCGGTTTATTTCCTTGTTTCACTCAACTCGTTTGCTTTTATTTTTAACCCTTGCCTGAGCCACTGTCGCTGCGCTGTTCGCTCACGTAAATCTTATGCATCCAACGTTTGTTTAGAATGTTTTACTGCGTTGCGAATATGAAAAGTACGCTGTTGGAAAACGGTTAAAATTGTGTTCGATATAAAAGGGCTGGTGAAAACATTTTCAAGTGGAGAATTTGTTTTATCACACTATCGTATATTTGTAACATAACCATTATAAAACACATCATTACTATTATTTTGTAAACATTTAATATTGTTTTCGTACAAAAACGTGCCTAAAGTATTACAATTATTCATGTCTTCGTAGCTTTCAGACTTATAAATGCAGATGGCAGATATACAATCGTGTTTTCGTAGTCCCTTAAACGGAACATATTTCGAAACGTAGTAACGCGATACAACCGTGATAAAGGTTCTATTGTATGCAGTAAATAAAATATGACTTGGTCATATTTCCACTTTCGTTTCTTTTCGTTTTATTCCCCTTTTTCTGGTCTCCCTGAAAAACCGTTCATACAAAATACCTTTTCGATATTGCCCAACTTTATTAGCATCGGGCACGTGTTTTTATATCTCAAATATCTTTCACTTCTAAGGCACTTCTGTGAAATAGAGATTGCCACATGTGTTCCTACATTATATCATGATATATGAAGGATATTTACCTGTTTTTCATAATTGGTGACTGAGTTTTGCGGGTACAGTAAAATAGGCAATTCCGGAGTTGAGCCTCAAACAAAATGATTATATAGGTACCTAATATCTATACTTGAATAGAGTACCAAAGTTTAAAGAAAGTAAAGAAAAAATATTATTGTTCAAGTATTAGTCTTAGGAAACAGATCATTTGCTACAGTGCTTATACCCGTCTAAATTTCATTAACTCGAAGCGGTGAAAGAACGTTTGAACAAAAGGATTATCTAAATCTAAATTTTTGCTAAATGAGGCAATCTTCGCGATTTATCCGCGGCTCAGTGCACGTCAGAAATATTATTTCTGAACTACACCATCCATAATTTAAACTACGTAGCTCAGAGTCGAGCGGCCGCGAATTGAGCTTACGGCGGGAATAAATAGCTTCTTCGAAAGCTATCGTGAAAGCGAATTAGAATAATGTGCTGCGATTTGGCGTTTCAACAAACGAGAACGCCGGATAGCCCTCGGTGGATTATTCGGGTTCGGGTGGGCTCGGCTGAATTTGGGTATAAATGGAGGTGTCGTGACTAGGTCCGCGACGGCCAAGGGATTTCGTTCAAACACTAAAGTGCAGCCCAATTGTGTTGGGAAAAATGTTTGCGTTTACAGAAAACTACGCTTTGCATAAACCCAAGTAATAAGTGAAAAGCATTTTGTAAAACGGACTGTATGGACTTTATGGATTTGATATTTGTCTTGTCGCGCGTAAAAAATAGTTTTTAGTTTAAGGAATCCATAATATCATAATCATTAGATTCTCTCATCTTGAACATTAAACATCTAATCGGTTTATTTGCTAATGCAAAACGATAGTACATAATTTATATGTAAGGGCATACGGTACAGATAGTAATTGTACAAAAAACAACTTTGGTTGAATCTCCCAGATCAAATGCCGCCGACCCGTCTCCTCAATGCTAATGTATGAGATTAATGGAATTACCTACGCGACCGAACCCGTGAGAGCAGACATACATACAAAACTCTCTCATTATAATATCTTTGAAGCTCCGAGCTTATTCAATTTCAGCATTTTTTTAGTTAACAAAGTTTCATTTTGGCGTTCATTATCAAACTCTTTAGTTTTTATATAGCAAAATCTCAGATAGCAAAATTGGCAAATCGTCACCTGTAAATAACTCTAAAGTTAAGGTCTTTTGCCTAAACTTGATTACAAATTGATTGTATTTATTGCATATGTATGTGTCGAAAACAGTAAAAATGTAGTTATCATAATTGGAAAGCATATAAGTAATTCTGCTATGTCACAGCTTTCTCTTTTGTAACTCAAATAACTGTTATAAGTCAAAATAAGGTGTCGTGTTGGTACCAAAATTGACCCACAAAACATCTATTTCCTTTAAAATAAATAAAGTAAATTAAAAAATAAGCTAAGATAAATCCAGTGGAACTTAATTCAGCCTCCCACACTTGAGGTTTGGATCGTATCCAAGTGATGTACTTATGACTTTTTATTATGTGCATTGTAAAACACTCATTGCCACTAAACTTTGAAGAAATATCGTAATCAATCCTAAATTTTTACTATAATTTCGACATAGATATACGTTGCTTAACATGGGATTTTTGAATAAGAAAACTCGTATTAATCAGTGCAATAGTAAAGTTAAGTTAAATAAATTTTCATACCAACTAATAAAATATTTCGTTAAACAGCTTACAATCCATTTCCTTTTTCTTGTTAAATCAAATTTCATACCTACTAGTAAAATATTTCGTTAAACAACTAACAGTACATTCTGTATTTGATGTCTATGTTGTAACAACAGTTCCCATACTTTTAACTTGTATCCAAAATAAAACAATATTTCACGGAAATCCAACACCGAACCTTACTCGTTTGATACAAATAAAGGTAACTCCCAAGGGCCGTATAGCGAATCGACCACCATCACGGTCTGTTTGTGGGTAACGTCCATCAACTCCTGTCAAATGCAGAAACCCGCGCAGGATTTGTTTATATTAAGAACGGTCGATGTACCTAATACATACGCACAATATACTATACATACTATATGCTACGATACATATGTGCCTCTTACATGTATCTATTTAGCATTTTTTTTGTTATTTGCCGAGTCAAATTTAATTTCGATGTTGACGTTTGTTTATGAAAATTCTAAAATATTCATTATGGTTTTAAGTTTCCAAACGTCAAATATTCAGATAACCATATTTTATGATTAGACTTATTAAAAAAAAAAGACAAACAAATAAGTGATATTTGTTTTCATACAATATTGGCGAGACGCGTAAATTTTGATACCAAAATGCCAAACATTAACGGATCGCAATAAACTATTCCATCAAGCGTATACTGATCTCATTTTTGAATTATAGGACGCTCGGAAGATCTCATACCGGGCGCAACATGTGTTTTATATCATCTCATCCTGTATTTCGTAACATCAAGGTACGGTTGTGCCAGATTGAATACGGCGACATTGCATGGAGGATTTAATATAGCGAAATGTACGCGGAATTGGAAGCTGCAGTCGTCTTTTGCGCAAATGTTAAAGTCGCAATAGAGTTTCAGTTCGAATCGATTCTGCTGTATTATTTCGTAGTACGTTCTTCGCGTGTTTTCATTGAGTTGAGATACAGACGTTAGCTGTTATTGAAATAAAACGTGACTGTTGTGAAATTTGTTTATAGAATAAACTAATTTATACTTACAGTAAGTAAGTTCTTATTATACTTATTCGAGGCCTATTTTCTGAAAACTTGAAATAACATATTAAAAAGTGTGAATTTTGTAGTTCGCTTAATATGTGCAAAGGCTATGTTACAGCTTCGTTACAGTTAAGTTCGTAAATAAATAATAATTTGTATTCAGCTTAAGCTTTTAGGTATAATAAAAAATTATAATATAAAAACTAAAATGAAGCATTGCATACATTTTACCGATATGTTACAAATAACAATTGTCTACTTACGTACATATTATTCAACTAGGCATTCACATATATAATAACAAGTCCCGATTTATCTACTTTTTTTCTTTATTCGTATGACAGAAAAGTTTCGGGTTACAAAACGAAAAGCTGCGGAAAGTTGCCGAAAAAAGACAGTGAAAATGAATACTCGGTTAAAGAGGAAAACTATTTTGGTTTCGGGTGGAAGCTCGGAACTCATTGTAGTTCCTTTCGCTTCAGTTCCCCGCTTAATGAGCATGTACATTTTTGACGGATCCGGGAATATTCCTTCATCGTTAGTACACACTGACAGACATATCACGCTACTTACAACGCAATTTTAAACTAGGCAGTAGGCACACGTTATACAAGTAACGAACGGCTCACGTTCTTTGTAATATTGCAAAAGATGTGAAGTCCACCTCATCTTTTTGGAAACAAATATAATATTAATTAAAACGATATTCTTTACATCACGTTAATACAAAGTTTTGTTTTAAAGTAAGAATAACAACTAACTGATTTATACAAATGTAACAGTTTACGCATTAAACAGTTAAGTACACCTTCCAATCTCCACCAATCCCACTTTTTTAACACTCCAACAATTAAGTGCCACATTAAAACTTTACGCCTATCACAAACATTTAAATACTCGAATGCTTTCTTTAAAATCAATAAAAGCCTACTTTCATCAGAGTCGAAGTAATAAAATTTGCTTTACTGTTATCCAAAGCAATTGAGTTAGATAATGTGTCTTTGTAAAAAAGTTTATAGCGAATTTAGAGTCTGAAAATCCGATCGGAGTCAATAAATATGTGTTAAATAACGGTCTTATAGCGTCCAAGCTGTTCTGGATTTGAATATAGATAGCGGGGTAGATTTAATGCCTAATGCATGCCAATTGGATCCTTACTTACCCAACGGTAACTAAACTTTTTTTATGCATTTTAAATGCAATATTGCATGTAGGCATAGTACACTGCACTCTGCAACTTTAATGTGTAATATATGTATCCATTTTCCATTTTTGAATTGTATCAACGATAGCGAATATGAATTTATTTTGATTTCGCGTCTTATTTTAGATCTCAATACAGTAGTAGAATTTGGATGTTTTATGTTTATTTGAAAATGCACATTAAAATTATTACATTTTCAAAACATAATTTTATGTTTCAATTAAATAATACAAATCGTTAACTAATATTTAAATTGAGCTGCAAAATAATACTTTCTATATTCCACAATTACGAAGAATAGGCATTTCATAAAACATAAACACGCTATCTGAAACATAAACATGGAATGTATATTTTTATCCACTTATAAACTTTAACGACACGCGTATAAAAGACAGAAAAGCGATGTAGATATCAACTAACTAGTGGGATCATTGAATTTATTGCATATTAAGCATTTAGCCGCTGGCGTTGTGAGCGGGCCATAAAAACTACAACACTTGGAGCTATCAAAGGCGGACTAATAAAAGCAAATACTAACAAAGCGAAATACAATAGAACAGCCTGTAACATTGTATGCCGTACTGTTTTCATCGATGACTTTACCTCTCTTGTTTTTTTATTAGCCTCCATCGGAGCATTTGTGACGTCATTTTTTATTTACCTACGTTCTTTTGTTAGACTACTGCAGTCTTGTTATGTGAAATAAGGATCTATACTCTATATAAAATGCCTATTAGAATTGAATGGAATGAACAAAAGTTACATCTAATGTTTTAAAAATAATTTACGTTTTTAAACCAAATATTCTTACATGTAAATATTACTTAACTGTAACTTATTTTGTAGGTTTTTATAAAATTTTAAGCACAAAATATTTATTACTACCCACGAATATACATTTAAAATTATTTTTAAGTGGCACTGCTTACATACATAATGTGAAAACAATTAAAGACGCACATATGTACTGTATGAGTAGAGTAATTTTAAAAGAATGTAAGTGGAAATCTACAAAACGAGCGCAAAGTAATAACAGCCATGTAAAGAACACAAAAAGGAAAAGATAAGACAAAACGGGATAATTAATGAAGCGAATCAGCGTCTACGTCTTGCAATGCTTAATGGTGAAATCTTTGAATACTTGCAAGACATTGCTGTGACGTAAACTCCCTCTGTCTATCGTAATTAGTTTTTTATGGTGTAAAATAGGGTCGATAGTGACAAAGCTAAAAGGAGACACGATCTGACATGATAAAGTTTCTCACTTTGCATGAAAGGAATTTTATATTTCGTTAAATAACATTTAATTCAATTTTAGTGTCATAAAATGTAGATTTGTATTTTTTTTACGATTCGAAATAAATTTATGAGTTTTTGAAAATAAATTTATGTTATTTTATGTCTTTGACATAACTCTAGAATTGCTGTAGATTGCGAAAATGCTTTCGGAATTAAAGGCTATTGCATTAAAATAGTATGAATAAATAAACGATTATTCAAAAATAATTCTTGTAAAGAATCTACTTTGAATAAAATATTTTTGATTTTGAATAACAACTGTTTTTGGCAAAACCTATTTATGCCAAGAGTAGGAAATCGGATAATGAACGCACCGTATCAAAGTCACTCCGACGTCTTGCTATGTTAAATGGGGAAATCTTTGTATACTAGCAAGACACCCTCTGTCAACCCTAATTAGTTTTTTCTCTAAACGATGGTAACAAACATGCAACGTTGTAGCCTTAATGAAAACGCTCTTAAGTGCCAGTGTTTAACGTTTATTTGCCGTTATTTTCTTTTTACCGTCTGTCTTCCAAGAGAAAAGGAACGACGCCTAAAGATAGATCTTGATTTTTGTCGCTATTCCTTTATGATATAAACCAATACCATATTTTGATCTTCTAGAATTATTTACCTAATATCAATAGGTCCATAATTGAATATTTCGTACAGCCATCTTGTATTCCCTTAGTACTGAAATATAATCTTAGACTGTTGATACTAAAACGTAAATCTTTGTTTAGTACGTAACCCAACCAATATAAATTAGTTAGCTATTCCTCCAACAATTTCATCAGAGCCCAATAAAATCTAATTTACGTAAAATAGTAATAAAATGTTGCTTTATGTCGACAGAGTTTTAGAGCTGGATTTCCATAAATAACGCGGTTATTTTAATACTGTAAGATAATACTCAGGTGTACATAAGGTGTCAATACCTCGCCAGTCAAACTGTCTTCTCACGGGATGCGGTGAGTGGCAAAAAATGAGAGCCATTTCAGCGTACACCACAAAATAAGCAAATTTTTACCTTACAGTGCCATAAGGCCAAAGAGGCGACCTTTTAGCTTTTTAGGTTGGTTATTTTATTACATAAATGAATTTCACTCGACGAAACAAGTCCAAAAGTAAACATGACTCTTTCCGTCGACGGCACGCGGCGGTTCAAAGTCCATAAACGCCTCTCCCTAGTTAAAAGACCTTCAGTGTGTCCTCTGAGTAACGGCAGTTGTTTTTTTATTCAGTGGGTTTTGAGACCTCACTGAATCTACAATTGTTTGCTCCCGCACGCCTAGAAACAATAATACTGTTGCTTCAGTGTCTTTAAAGCATTTTTAATTAAGTAAGATTTGTTTTCCAAGACTTTTGGGGGGTTTTATTTAAGCTTTTGACTCCTTGGACGTTTACTTCGGAAAGTAGATTACGATGTGTAGGCTTTAGTGTTATTTATGTGACATTTTACGTTTGAGACTACTTTTAATTCGGTGTTAAAATCGACGCGTTTTCCGTGCACCGCCTATCGCCTATCGCCCTTATTTCGCCGCAGGCCTAATGTCGCGGGCGACGAAATTTATCGCGCCGCTTGTAATTCCGCCCCGACAGTGCCACCCTGCGTCACCCTAGTCGACACACTTATAACGTTTTCTAATGAAATTGTCCACAAACTCCCGCCGCAACCCCCGGGCCGACGGATGAACCGAAAAAAGTACAGCTCGCGTTACTAATGGCTTCATTTATCACAGTCACTAACAGTGATACACCGCAACGACGTTTTATATTTAATTTGGCTCTCCGGAATAAATTACAGTAGTATCGAGCCTATAACGACAAAGGCCTACTGAGTTATCGACGCGGTCACCACGTTCGGATGTAAGCTTCTGAATTAATTTGTGGCGGCTAAGTGATAAGTTGGCGATGCCACGCCGGGATCAGAACTTACAACCTTCGTGGAGAGTAAATAAGGCAAAGTTTCACAACAATATTTTTGCCTTCAGCTCTTACCATTAATGCATATGCTATAACACTTAATGATTTCTAAAATAGTGTACTAAATACGTGAAATAAACTGTGGCAATGACAATTTATGAACATATTTATAATTGGTTAAATTTTTAATAGACAGGAATATAACTCGTCCAATTCCATTTTCAAAATTAAAGCATTTATACTATAGCTGGGATAAAATAATAATCAGCCTCGTAGTTCGCTTTGCCAAGCATTGCATACTAACAAAATAACGTAAAATAACTACGCGTTAAACCTCAACCAAAAGTTAGTTCAACAATAAAGATAACATGCACACATGAGTTAGAAATGTACTAAATTGAAACAAAAAGCTACACCACCGCATTAATTTCAAAATGCAAGCAAAAATAGCCCCTAAATATCTTCAATGTTCTTTTCGAAGTACATTTCTCGGGCTGCTACCTTTACGGTAAAGACGATATAGCACGACTTATCCTACAGGTTTACGGCGAAAGATAAACGTATCCCGATGGGTGAGAACCTACGTTCTGCATACGTTCGCTGGTAGGCTTACCTCGCAAATTATTTCTGCTCTCGGCAAAGCTTAGCTGGCTACTCTACGAGGAAAACCGGGTTCGCATGTTTGAACTAGTGATATAATTGGATTCGATTCGAATATGGAAAGCTTTGAAAGGATTGTATTTGCCGAAGCGCACATTTTAATCTAGCTCCATTATTACATTTTAATCCAGGTAGCTGAGGACTTGATCACACGGTTATACAAAGCTTTTTATCGACTGTCGTAACAGAAATAGGAACTGTGCAACTGAAATCACTAGCAGATTCTAATTCCATTGTACAACTAAGCCAATATCATAACAATTAGGTTTGCATTACGTAATATAATTTCAGTTGTAATAATCGAAGAGATTGGTTAATAAAACGAAGCCTGACATAAAATAACCATTGTTGCCATTCTTAACGGGGATAATAACATAATGAAGAGCGTATGTTGGTAAGGTTGCTTTTGGTTAGTGGTTACAGTAGGTACTCCACATCGCGTGAGATTAAAGTAAGCCCACATTTAAACAGTGAACCGCGTAATTTGGCAACTGAGCTGTGATTAGATAGTGCTTCAGCCTCGTTAGCGTAATGAGAATGGCTTTGTTAGCCTTTGCTCGCTGTACTAACACGATTTCACTTCCAGATTCCTTTTTTTGATTAGAACCGTCGCGTACTGTGAGCTAATAGAAGGGGTCGTGACGGCTCAGTGCGTATTCGAAATGATGTTTGTAGCCAGAATGCAGGAGCGTCGAATGTGGAATGAGTTAGCTTTGTGGAATAAACGGACGCGAGGGGAGACTTATTTGTAAGGCTACAATGAATACAACATTAAAATGCGTCGAAAATTTTTCGGAGGCAGAAATCATCCGCCGGAAATTAATAAAACACCGTTCCATTTATTATTATTAATTGAAATAGTAAAAACAAACAACCTGATATTTGATTAGTTGCTTTTTTATCCCTGATGATTAAATTAGAAATACTGATTTCTCCATATTATGCACTTCAAACCAAAAACAAAATAGCGCATTACAGCTCTGTTGTTAAACAGAAGTGCATAGGTATGATAGTAATGCTACTACACACATAAACGGTTTTTATATACAATAACTCACAACTTTTATTACATCACGATAACCCATTACCAAGCGTTTAATATTTTCATTACAACGATTTCAAACAAATTTTATTATGATAAATTGTTCAAAATCTCTGTCAACCGCAAGAAACAATAGTCTTATTTCTTATTAATGTAATATTTAAACCATTTTCGACAAAGCAACTATGAAACACGGCTACAAGTAGTTTAATTCCGTACCAAAATGCGAAGCAACGGAAAACAAAATCGGAGTTTTCGACGGAACTCGCAACTATCTGTAATGCAAAAATAGTTTAAGGAACATTCGTGGATCCTGCACCGTCGTTCTTAGACAAGTTCGTTTTGCAGTTTGCCGAGTTCCCCTCTGTTTGAAAGTACAAGACCTTAAGTCTTTCCAATATAACCTACTCGAGAATTTTAATATAGGTACGGTAAAACAAACTGGAATTGAATTCTTATTACAAACGAAACGAACCCCGCGGTTTCACTCGCGTTTAAAAAGTATAGAAGAATACATATTTAAACATATATGTCACCCCGCTCTCCCGCGAAAGCGCGCGCATGCAGGTGGAGCGCGCGCTAATAGATTTTTCCAAAATTAAAGTAGCCTATGTTACGCCTTAGATCTTCAGCTATCTTTCAGTGAAAGCCCCGTTAAAATCGGTCCAGCCCTTTAGAAGATTAGCTCAGCCAAACAGACAGACAGACAGACTGACAGACAGACAGACCGACAGACAGACAAAAAAATTTAAATTGCATTTTCGTAACAGGTATCGTGTATACTTTCATATGCATCGAGTGAAAAAAATATATTTTGAAATCACAAACAGAAACTTAAATTTTATTTATTTGTATCCATAAATTGCCCAGTTGCGTCTCCTAATAGCACGATTCTTTAATAACCGTAGAAGTTGTAGGAAGTGTCTTATTGAATCTAAAGAAGTAGAACGTAGTGCCTATGTATGTGTATTTCTATATAAGCTAATTTTCATCAACATTCATCAGTAGCAGGAGCACCCAACCATGGCCACGGGGATATGAAGCCCTGTATTTCCCCTAATACGGGATATATATGTCTAATAGTGATTTTATAAGGGCTATTGGATGAATAGATGGAACAAATAATGCATTAAAGATGAGACGTTGATTATGACACTGAAAAAATGATAAAAGACAAGCGAGATGAGGTCACGTTTCAGGCAAGAGTAAATTAGGAAAATATATTGTAACAGGCAATTTGTTAGTGTTAGTATAAGAATTGCAATAATATGATTTCCAGGACTTACCTGATATAAAGATGTGTACTTACAATTTTTTATAATTGTAAATAAGTTACAATTTCAATAAAAGGTGTTATGAGTAAAGCTGTAGTTAAACTATATGGAAGCTTGAACGTAAAACTACAGAGTGCTTATTCTAAAAATCTAACAATTTATACTGACTTATCGGATAGAAAACAAATATTGGCAACGCAGCCAATCGCGGTTAGACAATTGTCTTGTAATTTATAAATAATGTGCGTAACAAGTCACCTTAGGTAGAAGTTTCAATGCCTTGGCGAGGCTCACTATTTCGGAAGTAATGTAAATCGTCGGCGCAAGGCGAACTTCCCGAGATATCTCGCCAAAGGACAACTCGTTAATATATGCGCAATCCAATGTTCTACGTATTGTCCTTAATGCACTGAGTTCGTCGGCTGTTTCTATTTACGCCGCAACTTGCTGATTTGTGAACATTTCAATCCGTTTCAGTCTGCAGTTCCGGAGCACTTTCATATTGCAATCAACTAAGTTCACCCCCGAACATTTTAATACACGAATCGTATACGTTAATACATGGATTTATTTGAATGCCATTTTAATAACGACTACCTGCCTATAACATTTCATCACGCGAAGAATTAATTGAGCAAATAAATATCATTGGAGTTTTCGGTATGAAATATCTGAAATGCTTTTTTGTTGTATCATCACTCGTTACAATTTACAGATACAAATCTGTAAATTTTTCAGTTTTAATTCTTTAATAGATTTTTAAGATCTGCGTACGTTGAGTTGATATAAACGTAAAATATATATAACAAGGATATACCTACTACATTCAAGGATAAAGGCTAGTTTAAAACATGCCCAAGTAAATAATACATAGCTCTAAATTACGACACAAACATAAAAATGGACCGTGAATAAATAAATGGTGTGAACTAAATTCTTTCATCCAATTTACTTTATATCTGCACATTTTGTAAAAATATTCCCTAGGCACACAGATAAATGAACACAGTGGTGCACGAAACAATAACACACCCCAATCCTTTGTAACAACACCTTTGTCTCAGCGCCGTTAAAATACAGACGCGGTTCCGGGGCTGGCCATTTCTTAGGGCCCTTTTCCCTTAGCTAATTTGAATTAATTTATCCCGCTCAACCCTGCCGACATGTAGTTTATTATGGTACTCTAAACGGAAGTAACATAGAACCTCCGTGTTCCGAACCAACTAGGAACACATTAGAAATGATTAAATAACCACGTTATCCACCTTTCGCCCCGCGTTCTTGACTCCTACACAAATATTCCCCCAGATTTTCTTTACACAACGCTGCAGTTCGGTTGAAGGATACTATTTGTATTTCATTATCAACAAAAGCTTTGTTGAAAAGATGACGCTAAGCGCAAATTCGCTACGGAGCACCCACCTACAGACCGCACTCCGCCGGCGCCCGGGCAAAGATATTTCACAGTCGTATTTACTCAGGCGTGCCTAAATTGTTTGCTTACATGTTTGACGCGCCGCACGCAACGCTCATTATGGCGAACGGGCTTTGTTCAGACTTAGAAAACATATTGTTACACTCGATAGAGCAGGATGTTCTTTATATGTTTTATTATCATTTCAGGTAAGTTACTGGAGCTCGGGAGGGTGTAAGCGCGGTTGGGTGAGAATTTCTCTTTGAACGTATTTACAGTTTATCGGCGATACGTTAGTCGGGAAAATTTAAACAGTCGTACTTTATTCTCGGAATAAAACATACGTTTAAATCTGTACTCAACAAGTTACTGCCAGTTTAGGGCGGGCGGGCGCCGCAAACGGGACAGTGGTACTATTTGCAGTGTAACGATACGAGCATTAGACATAGCACTTAGCAGCACTAAACATTCATTACGTTTCTTCCCGCGCGGGGCAGGTTGGCACACTTAATTGTTCATACAACAAGCCAGCCGGGAATTGGCTCTAAATGTTCCGTTGTCCGGGACGTGGTTACACCGCAAACGCGCTACGAGGTAATAGTCCGGAGCATTTTACTGTGCCGGCTACAATGAACCTCATTTTCTTTGTCTTAGAACTGATTTTGAATAGGCGAAGCTCACCACACCGAGGACGGAGAGGCCGTTGATGGAAAGCGCAATAGCAGGGTATTTACACCTGCGATTCTTCTTCATCTTCCCTAAATTGGCGCACCGTTTTGTCTAAAGTAATTATGCCACATAACGTATTAGTCCTCGGGGAGCGAACACATGTTAGAAACGCTTAATCACTTACTTTACATTTGAGTACGCAAAATCCGTTAATTTAATTTTGGTGTGGTATTTATGACGTTTATTTAATTTATTATCATATCAAAGTGTAGGCTTCATTTAGCAGGATTTGTGTGCGTGCGAATAAACGTTAATTATATAATCGTGTCGTTACCGTACGCTGGGGAAAAATTTTAACGATTCCATAACGTTTACTGTAAAATGAATCGCTGTTTTTGCTTGCGTTCGTGACTATTCTGATAAACATAACATCCATTTTTGTTAAATGACTCTACTAACAGTTGTAGCCGTTTAGCCAATACATTTGTATTTTTATATCAGTGTTATTTCGTTTTATGGAATGGAAATTGTATTTTCTAAATATTTTTCTTCGCACTATCAATCTAGTGTTCTCCGTTAAATATCATCAATATCAATATCAAAAGTATGTCAAAGGTTCAATTTGAATACATTTGATACAATTTTATAATAGGATACATTTATGTCTCCGGTAATAACATTTTGTAACATTTTTATCTAGGTGGAATTTTCTTGGATGGAATATGATATTGATCATTTCCGAATCTCTATATGATCCGTCGTAAAACGCATTTGAGTGCGCGTCCTCTTGCCGCTTAAATGGCTTGAGCCCTCCTAACCATTGATATTTATGCTTTTTCGGGATTCATTCGAAGGGTGACTTGTTTTGAAACTCCCATCTGAAATGGCCGGATTCGGATTAATGTAACTAGTGTTGTAATTGGTTGAGAAGTTATGACTCTCCTGTTTCTTTTCTTGAAAAACATAAAGCAATTGTGCCAACGAGACTGATTTATTTTTATTCTGAGGAACATCTTACCGTCTTAAGTTAAAAACATATTTTCGAGTTTCGCAGATCTCGATTATTTGTTGTAGAGTTCGGTGTTTTGTTTGTTTCATATTCCATGTCACCTTTCTTTGTCGACTTTATTTATTATTGCTTTAAGAACTTCTTAGTTATTAGTTTCGACACTTTAGTTGTTGTTGTAGAATTTCGAGCAGAACAAGTCTCCCGTGACGTCTCACTCGGAGATGTTATGTTTACAGGAAATTAAACAACTTTTAAATTCTTAAATGCATTTTCGTTTAATTCTGTCTACTTTTTGTTTTGAACTATTTTGCGATGTCTCTGATTCAGTATGTATTATGCTCATGTTACATGTATTTTAGTTTTAATGTATAGTATTGATAATACACTAATACAGTTCCCTTTTACCTATTAGTAATTTTTAGAATACCCAGCAAAAGCTTATTACTAATTATTCAATTTCCTCATCATTTAATATAAGAAAATGAAAGAAGAACTGTGAATTATATTGGCATTGGACATTACCTACGTAAATAATACTAAACACAGGCGCACAAGCGGGCATTTGTTTCGACGCGTATTACGGGTTCTAAAAATATCCGGACCAGAAAATAAAGCACAAAAGCCATTTCATCTGACAGTGCCTTGTTTGAAATCATAACAAATAGCTTTCAGAAAACCGCATCCCGACCCGAACTGTCGTGGGAAGGGCGAACCCCTTTACACATTACAAATCTTTGCCGCGGGATCACCAGTTAAGAGGCTGTCAATGAAATCTCTCCCTTCTCCGACTATTCGTTATATGTCTTAATGGATTACATGGAATAAAGTAGGCATCGACAAAACAAAAGGCCGCGCTCCCCGAAAATCTCTGACCACATAGTTTGTGGGCTAAAACAAAATTTATTACGTTTGACCTTAGTAATTCTTGTCGGAGGTTTTCTAACCTAAATGCGTATGGGTTTCAGCTTTGAAAGGCTCCGTTCGGCTCATTGCGGTTATACCCACGCAACTAAATATTTTATGAGTTACAAAATAGTTTAGGACAAGTATTTCGGTGTGCTACGCTAATCGCATTGATAAGTTTATTTATTTGGCAATATTGGCTTCCATTTGGTTATTTGTACGGGTGCGTAAGTAGGTATGCGTTGCTATCACAAAATCTATTTCATTGGCCCGTATCTCCAATTTCGAATAGCCGATATAATGACTACAAATAGTGATGTAGGTGATTGAAACACTGCAATGCAATTTGGAACACAAACAGATATCTGAACTATTTAACAGGGGTGGCGAAAGCGGATTGTATAACTGTCAGTCAGTTTTTGGGAGGTATCCTGTAGCGAAGCGAAGCAACTTGCACTGCTTTATGTTGTTAAGTTGTGTAATTCATTGTTGCTTGAAATTATAATTGTAATAGAAGGTTCAAAATAGGCTCTGTGCCATCATACAATACCGAAGTATTTAACTTATGATATTGATTAAATTATAATATAATATAATTCACAGAGGATTAGTTAAATATACCTATTGAACTAATACTGATATTGTTATTCTGTGGGATACCCACATAGAAAATCCATATTTAAAACCACTACGTACCTACTTTAATAAATTCAAGACTTAAATTTCATCATTATGTCTTTAGCTTATAAATTATCTTTATTACTTTGACGCGTAGGTATAGTTTTGCGTTGAATAAAACTACTCGATTTATACCAACAGACAGAATAGAGATAGCTATAGAGTATCTACGTATAGTGGTCATTCGAACACAAATAGAAAAGGGAGTTGGGTAGCCCCAAAATACGTAAAGTTGAGTGGTGTGGTGAACCGCCACGGTTCTTTGATCAAAGGATATCGCGTGGAATACAAATTAATTCATCAAAAAGTAACTACGGGTCTGTTACTTGCGTGTATGTCTGTTTAATGTCTACCATTCGATTCAGTCACGGATATATTTTCATTTGGTTTTTAAATCATTGATTGAATGTTTTCGAGTTTGGAGAGTTTCTGATTGCGTTATAATGGTACGATTACATGATTATTTGGGTTAATAATAAAATTATGGTCGTAATTTCAATTTGGTAGAGAATCTGATAATGTTTACACAGATAGGCCGCTGTCTAAAGGCTTATTGGATCTGATTACAAACGGATTATCCGTTTAAGTGCACCGCAAGGTAAACTAACCACTAACCGTGATAATTTTAACTCATAACTAAACTTAAGCAAATACTTTGAAACTTTGCAATGCTTTGAACGTTATGATACAACAGAATATTTAGTTTTAAGAAAATTAAATTAAGAGAATAAGATGCCAATGATATGATTTTGGCCTTTTGTGTAGTGACTCCGGGAATCGAATCATTACATCGGTGATTTTTAATGTGCCTTAAAAATAATTGTCACTTGACTTACCGGCAAAAGAAAAAAACGCAAAGGATATAAAAATCTAAAGGTGTATGAAGCCTATCGATTTGCACTTGGCAAGCGTAGTGGACATTCGCCGTTTTTACGCCCTTAAAAAACTTAAATGTAAAAAATCTAATTTAATTCCGATAGTCCTGTAAAGCTGGCGTTTCAATTTTCATATTAAAATTAAACGCGTCCTCCATATACAATGAGAAACAGAAATGAAAAGCCCACATAACCTTTCAGTAGTTACTTACACGTGATCCCGAAATTACAATAGGATCCTTATCTTATAGGTCATCAATTGATCCCAGGTAATAGGAGTGCTCGAAGTAAATCCAATAACAGGGTTCATAGGGAACACATGTCCAGAATTTATGACGTGGTCTAATCGGTAAAACCTTTTTTATAACGAGGGGGAAACCTTCAAAAGGTACCCGACGCCTCAAGAGCGACGCCGGGTTATGAGGGATTTTTAAACATAAAATCCTCCCGGTGGATGTCCGCAGCGCTCGACAGTGAACGGAACTCCGGGAACTCCAATGGACTCCCGCCGAAGTCTTATAAGCGCGATGCCCCTTTCGGGCTCCCTGCCCCCATGACCATTTGCTCAACCCACTTCAGCTGGTGCTTACGACAGTATGCGATCACACATACCGCCGTCCTTCCCGGGGACGCTGGCCGGACGATTCGAGCTCCCATTCTAGTCGCCGGCAACCACAGAAGCCCCCTTTTAGTTGTCTCAGGGGAAACCGTAGCCCTATTCTAGTTGCGGAACTACAGGAACAGGTAAAACCTGCCTAGTTAGTTATATTAATCGAATTATTATCGACCTATTTCTCATACATAAGTAGATCCAAAGCTTCTTCTTTTGTGAGATAATTTACGCTACTTTTAGTTTTTAACTGCAAAATTTCTTCTGTTTTTTGTAACCCTTACAATATTAGGTATCTATTCTAAATACTCGGATTTTTTTTATAAATTTTTAAAATTAGAATATTTAAGAAAAAAGAATATGAACGCCATCTGTTGAGTATACAGCGAATAATCATTGACTTTTAATCTTAATCTTTTTTATATAATTGGTATGAGATTCAGTCTCAAATACTACAATACTTTCACATAAAACACGAATAGGCACCTAAAGAGTTGAAATCATACGTTCAGACAAGCATCAAAGGGCGCGATAAGCGATGAGCACGCTCAAAGAGCATTGCATTGATTCGAATGGGCAGCGAGCGAACAGGTAATCGCAGCTATCAGTGCAGAATATGTTTAATGTGATAAGCATTGCGCATCAAATCAATTGAATTAATGCTTTAATAAAAACTCCTTTGTCGCTGCGCGTAGGACGAGCAAAAAAGTATTTAGTACGCTTAAGCGCTACTGTGTTCTGGCTTCAAGAGTGGTACGGAAGAAATACTTTTCTGGGACGTTCCAACTTAGTCACAGGTATTGACGCACCTATGATCAACTTCAGATAAGACACTGTATCTGTGGTTAATTCCAGATATCCAGGTGGTTGTAGCCACTGCCTTCAAATGTACTGCATGCTCGTTCGCTATCTCCGTATTATAAAAAATGTGGTTGAAATGTATTCAATGCAGATAACAAAGGTTCATAAGTTGTAATGGTTTCTTAACATTATATTTTGGTGATCACGTACACATGCAATAATTCTCGCGCAAATAAATTTAATAGTAAATACGTAGGCATAGTTGTTATGTGACATTCATAGCACTGCAAAACATACAACGATGCAGATTTTACTTAGCGAACCTTGAATAAGGAAAGGCCTTTGCATACAACTGGAATTATAATAGCTGTTACTTTACCTTACACTAAAATTTACATAACATCGTCTACTGCGTCTTTGCATTCGAAAACAAATGATGTAGCGTAAGAGGAAAAATTTTTAATTCGCCTAATGCACACCGACGCTCTCCATCTTCCCTACTTAGTTCACTCTTTCTATGTCTTCGCAATCTACCTACGAGCAACGTCTGTCACATTGACTTTTGTATTGTGAGCAGTTTATTTTAGCTCCGTCTTGAATACATCCCGTTTTCATGGAAAGAGAAATTTCGTCACATATTTTGATAAAACATTCCTAGTGCATACGTCCCACGTTATGCGCTTATTGTCTTTTGAAAACTGAAAATCTAAGAATTGAAAATCCAAGAATTGCTTTTGAATTTTAAATCCGACATATTTTTAATAAACAATCGATGCGAACATAATTCTCGCTGAATTACAACAAAGAAAATAACAACAGCGATTTGTAAGATGCTTAATCAGACTTAATGATAACTTTGATTTTCATCTCTCGCCCGACGAAACGAGAAACTTAATGAAAAGTCAAGCAAACTCAGTCGAATACAAATTTTAGCATTAGTATGCAAGAGTAAAGTTTTTATTCAATAAAACTTGCACTGCTTATCTTTCGTTTGTCTTTTTCGCATCAGCAATATGAGTTATTGTTACTTTCAATAGCGCTAAATAAAACAAATTAATACATTGTTGTGGTTCAAGCGGTTTGTTTATCTTTTAATTCGAATCTCTTGTTACGGCAACAATGTTTTGAAATTTGTTTTATGTTCGAAAATTAATAAACGGGCGTCATTATGATACTAACCAAATAATGTAAATGAAACCACATCAATCACGATGATTTCACTAATTTATATTTCTATGACATAAGTAGCAGAGCAGTTTTGTTGGTTGCACAAAATGTTTGCCTTCAAAAACGTATTCATATTTAATAATTTCTGAAAGTATGTCATATTTCGGACGATATTACAATTTCTGCAGACTTAAGTGAATTCGGGGCATGCAAAATGTTTCGCTTTGGCGTAATTTATAATAGAATGAGTAGCGGTCGTATGTCTGTCAACTTAGCGAGCTGGTAGTTCCGTAGTCGTCGGCATCGAGTGCCCCCTGACCTGCTACCTAATTCTATATGAATATGAAATTGTATGTAAATCTCAACCAAATGTTGCCGCGTAACTTTACAACTCGGTGATACTGTATATAGAAGTAAATTGCACTGACTCTCCCAAACAAACTGGTATATTTGAACAATAAAGTCACCAGGAGATATTGCATTTCTAGCCTTGAGTCCTTTATTAAGTTTTGCTTCTAGCTTTTCTAGTTTTAAATATGCTATGTTACATTGAATCTTCTCTTGTCCAAAAATGTACAGAATCTGAATGAAATACGCGATTAAAGATATAAGTAATTACATTATTAAACAATGTTAAGGTACGATGATAAAACCTAGAAGAAATATTGTTCTTAATACCGCATCAACATTCATTTCAAAGCTCAAATCGAATGCAAGCATTCATGCATTTAGTTTTATCTCTATAGATATGAAACGTCATTCCTTGAAATCACATAACAGCGTTCTAAAGCAGCGTCCAATGTTGAGCATTATTGTCTAAACGCACAACTAGATACAGACGCAAATGGGTGTCGGGGTCTGGCAATTACAATCCATGTAAGGGGTCGGAATTCGTATAGGTAGACAGTTCATATAACGTGCAGCGTTCTCGTACCGCAGTAGTCTAACGAGTGCAATATCACCTAACTACGTTCAGTAGAACCACCCCTTCTGTTTCAAACTAGAATCCATTTCACGACTACAAACTCCACAAATGTGCATTTTCTCGAGCGAAGCGCACCGCAAAGTCAAGTTTTACCACTTGCCATAATTACCAATAAACCATGCTCTCGTAGAGGACGGCGAGACGTCAGCGGTATTATTTATTTAGCGTTCGCCTCCGTGACACCGCGTTATTGCTGACGGTTAAGTCTGATTATCTTTAATTAAAAAGTTGTTTCAGGCGTCCTCAAAATTTCAACTTATTAAAAGAAATTGCTCGAGCCTCGCAAAGTGGTAACTCAGTTGTCGTAATTAGATTAAAAGCGGTTAGGGAGTCAACTAGAATATTGGACAGGGTTTTTGTCGGGGTTTGTTCATTTAAAAAACCGTCTCATTCTCATTGTTCCGGCGTCACGAAATGGGTTTAAACGCACAGTATTCTCAACGAATATTGACAGATATGATCACTTCTCGATTGGAGTCTAGCCAACGAACGTCTAGATTTTCTGTACGAATTGTAACTCGATACTATTTTAGCTTCCGTTTAGAATAGATATGCCATTTTGGAGTGTTGTGTCTTCCTCGTATACGACATGCGTCTACGTCGGTACTATATTTATGACGGCACAGTCGTTCGAATTATTCAAAGACCTTGCCATTTTATTTTCAAAGTAGGTATCTAATGTGTCTTCTCTACTGTATATAAGTAGGTATTTAGACATTATATATGTAGTTAAAAATTTAAAAACAACGCAGCGAAATAAAACTACCTACAACTTTTTATCGCGGTATTTATATTATCCACTATAAAATTTAAAACAACAAATATAACATAGAGTGCCAAACAAATAGGTAGATAGGTACTCAGTTTAAAAAAAAAAGAAAAAAAACGTAAATTTATTTTATAATAATCTGTTATACCTATTTAGATACTTAGGGACTTATTTTTTTAATTATTAAAATTTCTTAAGACTTTATTTGTTTAAGTAAACGAAATTGTATTAAATAATTAATCATTTATTCATCCATATTTATTTTAGTTTTTTTTAATAAACGATAACAAGATTACAGATTGTAATCTTTCATATTGATTAAAATGACACCTGCGTTTGTGATGTAGTAGTCACACGATCGCGTCTCATTCTATAAGCATACACAAAACTCATTAACATCTCCCAAGCGCTACGCCCCACAAGTCAATTAAATTCAAATAAGTTTTCGCGTGTCATAAAATCTTTGGTCCTATATAAAATCCTTGCTAAGGCTTTGATTCGGAATACGTTCGCTCTGCTAATTTTATTCGTGTCTAAAGCTAAACGAGTCTATTTTAGTTGGATTTGTTTTAAGGAAGGCGGGTACCCCGATACGTTTGTAAAATTTTGGAAGCACTGAATGCAACGCCAGATGGGTACGGACGCCGCTCGCTATATGATTTCTTTTATTTATTTTAATCAAATGTGCTACTCTTTGTTTTGATGCGGTGAGGTTTGCTCTAGCGGCAGTTTTGTGTGCTCCATATTCGTCCATGAATTCCGGTGTACGAAACTGCGGGCAGATGAATGTTTTAACATTTTACATATCCGACGAATGAATTCGTTCTCGCAACGGACGTTTTTTCATTTTATTCAGTTATTTGATACGTTTATGTTTGTGTTGCTATAACGTGTTTCGATGTCCCTCGTTGGGCTCCACCGTTGGGAATTCGCATGAAATAATAAATGTTTCACAGCACAGTTGCACTTTCTAAATATTTTTTGTCTATCCGCAATACTGAAATAAATACTTGTAAAACTTTTAATTGGGAGAAGGTAAGTATGTACTAGTAGTTTTCAAGTGCACTGCAACAAATTTTGGTGCTTGGCTTGGTTCGCGACTCTAACTAGATGGTTTGTATTTCGTAGTAGATTCGCTACAACTACGAATTTTCGTGTTCGTGTCGTGAAAATATTGCATCTAAATTGTGACTATTTTATGATTTACTGACGTTGCAACTGTAATGCAGTAAGTGTATAATTTATTTGAGCGTTCGAAATTTGAAATATTGATGAATATTAGGTAGTAGTAGTCGTGACTAGGAGGAGGGATATTAAAAGTCTTGTAGGTCGTGTTTCTTTTATCTAATTGATTGAGCGGTCCTTTGTGAGGGGCTGTGCGTGAGCTCTGCGGTCCGATTGTGCAGAGCAATCAATGGTTATGAGTCGAGAGCATCTGCACGGCCGGGGGTGCGAGGGGTCGAGGCTCGGGGGTCGGGAATAAGGCACGGGGGCTGGGGGACAGTAATCATTTAAAAATGGCGCGCATTCACTGTAAAACGCATATCTGCGATTGCCGCTTACGTCCTACAATCAGATCGTCCTCTCTCGTATCGACTTTTTCCACTTCGTTTATTGCGCCCGGTTCGGGAATAGTTTTTGTTTCTACCGTACTAATCAACGCCTGTACGTGGCCATCCGAGTGAGATTTTCCATTTTGCGATTCTCAATAAAATGTTTCGCGTGTCGATACTCACACGCGTAGCGCAAATTGGTCGGAATTGATTTTTATTAGCCCTATAAACACTAGGCGATTCACCAAAACTGATCTCTAGAGTTGTGCTATACAACAAAAAAATGTTATTATCGTTTGAACACTTAATTCGGCGTACATGTTATAAGAAAACCTATTTATATTAAGTATATTAAATAAATCTCAAAACCAAGTGATTTATTATTTTATAGAAAACACAAACGAAAGTATGTTAAAAACGAACAGCACAAAAAATATTTAATAACAATTTCATATAGCAGTGCTTGAGCGGTATTCAACAGAGTAATTTCACCAGATGAATTCAAAAATTGACAATTGTATAAATACTCGTATATCAATGTACTTTATGTTTTAAATTAACAATAACATTAAATTATATTACATTTAAGCTATAGTGTATGAAATTACTAGCTTTTTTCCGCGGCTCCACACGCTTTAAATTGATAAGATAAAAACAATTTATTATGAATAATTTGAAAATATCTTTAAACTGCTATCCTGTAAAATTGGCTTATTAGACATACAATAATTTACTTGGGAGTCATCGAAACTTATCTGAGATGGATACACGATGCGCATGGACCACAGTAGCTACTAACTATCAAGTGGACTAGATGTCTATTTACTTAATCTATACTACAAAAATAATAAAACTTTAGGGTAAAAAAATAATAATCACACGTATATCCTAATTAAAGTCCGTTTATTTGTTTGTTTGTTTGTAACACCTTCACGCTTTAACTAATCAACCGATCGTTATGAAATT
>DWPV01000097.1:0-42263 GCA_018251915.1 Urbanus proteus proteus
AATAAAAGATTTTAAAATTGTAATAGATTTATTAAAACTGTAATAAATATATGTAAGAAATTAGTAAAATATAATCTCAAATTAAAAAGAAAAAAAACTTTAATAGGTTTCTGTATTTCATAGAAATGATTTAAAGATATTATTTCGGACCTTAAGAAGGTATTTGTTACAATCTTTCATTTATTTTATTTATTTGGAACCACTATTTAGTTCCACAAAGTAATCAATTAAATTATTTGTACTAAAGAACCAAGATATCGGATTGAAAGTTCTGCCTAAAGGTACAGATACAAGAATGTCTATATTATTGAGAGTTGATATTCTAATTTAAGGCTTAAGTAGGCCTCAGACAGGCAAGGGATAGCCTAGTCCCTAATAGAGGGGTAGTAGGGGAGAGTTACCACTATTCCGATCCCAAGACTAAAGGAATAACATGTGTATTATGTACCTTCAAATGAAAATATAGTGGATATTCGTTTTACCGTTACGATATTGTTTATGACGTTATTTCCGATTTGGAAAGTGGCAACTCATAAATTTAAGGATAATCCAATTTATTTTATAGACCTTATTGATCTAGATTTTAAGTACCTATTACTAAATCAGATTTCCTAATTCGTGTGAGATTATATTAATAGAAACGGAATTAATTTTGTATAATTTATAGTTATTATTAAGGCCCTTGTTTCAACTTATAGTACCTAAGCTAGGAATTCAATGTTATACGATGTTAGCTGTAAATTATTAGGGATAGATTTTTTTATAATAATAAAGTATAATAGTACCTACCTAGCTAAAGTGAAACGCTTAGGCAGTTACTACTAACATGGGTGGACATCAATGGGTGTCAGTAGTAACTACTGACACACGTTTATGTCTGTAATCTACCCCAGATAAGATAAGAGTCCTATCTGTTAAAGGTGGAACGCCTCGCATATGTATGTCTCCTTTGCCACAACCTGAAACCAGAATACAACAGTGCAGGAACATAGTATCCCGCGTGTCATCGCAACTCGCGTGACAGGAAAATGGGAATACCCGCGTGACAAAAGTATGAGAATACCCACATAACATAGCAACCCGCGTGATAGGAATATGGGAATACCCGCGAGACAGGAATATGGTAATACCCGCGTGATATAGCAACACGCGTGACAAGAATATAGGAATACTTAGACGACATTGCAAGCTACGTGACATAGTAACCCGCGTGACATCGCAACCCGCGTCACATATCAACCCGCGTGACAGTAATATGGGAATACCCGCTACTATAGAAATAGATGTGTGGTGTCCAGAGTCGAACCACAAAAGGTTGAAACATCTTCAAAAGCTATTTAAAATTTCTAACATCAATTAGACTCACCTAACAATTACACAGCGATTAGAAAGTCGTATCGCTTACAGTTTACTAACAAGCAGTAGAACAAGTTATGATGGATATCTAATTAGCATTAATATTATGCGAAGTTGAAAAAGTATATATTTAGTTACAATCGATTTTATATTTAGATTTTTTGATCGCATATTTAGTTTTTAAATTTATTTTAGGATATATTTAGCAACTCGTGTACAGATTTAGACAGCTTACAGTCGTATATTACTTAATACATATGAATATACTCACATAATTTACCTATAGTTAGGTATGTCTTGTATGATAGAAATATTTGTATGTAAATGATGATGTTTGTTGAGTGATCAAAATCTGACCATAATCGTCATTAAAAACGCGAGGAAAACAAACTAATTTGGTTGTAAGAACATTGCCTATCCTTTACAAACATTTGTAGTTCTTACTATACAATTCTACTTGTTTGTTTTATTTTTTGTTAATTGATATAATTTTAAAATAATGCTTTTGAAGATAGTTTATTTGTACACAATAAATAGGTGTAGAAGATGTCTTTAAATTTTAATATTGACATAAGTAAATAATGGTACTTTAATATCAAACTAAAAGGAAAATTATAATCCATATTTTATAAAAATGCCGTAAAAATCAATCAGCCTACGATTCCGTCCAATTTGTACGTAAATGTGGAACATTGCAAATTAGTGGCTTATAAGCGGCCACTTCATAAATTTCTTGTGTATTATAAGCCATAAGCACGTCAAGGGTCTGTACACACTAACAAGTCTCAGTCGGATCATGACCTAATATTATATTGTTCTACTACAAATAAATCAATTACGATCCCTATAGATAGATCAACAATAAATAAATATTCATATGATCATTCCATATCAACAGTAAATAAATTGCTCGATTACAATATGTTGTAATATTAAATAATTGACATACATTTAAATAAGATATAACATAAAAAGTATAAAAAATGGTATTTTGTTATTGGACTTTTTCCTATCACACAGATTTATGGCCACGTCCGAATCAATCCCATACGCATAACACATGCATGCATATCGTTCACAGATATTTTTTCTGTCATGTGCCATACCATGAAAGAAAGAGCATCTTAGTCTTTATCTTTTCCGTGTGCCACATTGACTCCATCGGACCATGCGTGCGGGTGAGAGATACCTGCGAGTGACCTGCGTGACAGGAAAAATGCCCTGAAGCCAAAAAATATAGAGATTGTTAATAAAGCTATCCTTATCTATAATTATACGATACATATGTAATGAAATGAAATATTTCTACGCAAATGTTATGTTGATAATAATTTATGAATATTTTATGTTAATTTATGAATCGTTATAAATCTTAAATCAATTTCGTTTATAAGGCTGTTATTGGGGTCAATTTCATAATAAAGATGTCAACAGTTCTTATAAAAAGTTGTGACAAAACTATGGCGAAAGATGTTTACTTATTAAAGTCTACAAAAACATATAAAATGAATGCCTCTGTCTGTCTGTTTTTCATTATCTGTATTTTTATGGATGTTTCTAAGGTATTAATGCGACAGTAAAATACAAAAACTATTTTTGGCTATCTGTTTAGGCTAAACTATAAAAATATTTATTAAAAAATAATTTTATTTTTTAGATAAAATGACTTTTCAGATATTTAAACATATAGGTTACATATCGTACAAACACGAGTTTTTTAATGTCATTCCAGACAAGACTATTTTCTGTTTAAAATGAGTTTGTCTCAAAAAAATTGACCAAAATCATTGTCACCGAAGTGGTAGCTGCTAATCCGAATTAAAGTAGATTACATGTTATTTACAACATCCTAGTTAACAAATAAAGCAGTTTTATTGCACAGTCCGTTACTTGTATAAGAAAACGCATTGCATGCGTGGTTGATAATCCGAGCGTCATTGACCGCGAGTTCACTGCTCGCCCAAATGTCTGATTTACAAGAAACATGCAAAATAATATAATTACGTACGAATCAACATTGACTGGAGTTTAAATTCACGGTAAATGTATATATTGAGTCAAAGTTAAATAGGTACTATACTGTTGTACTAAATCAATTTGAAAGTGGTAGAGCTCTTAATGGTTCTATTCCAGACAAATGCCACAGCCGCTGACGACACGTGGTGGAGCGGTTAGCATACTTGTCACGCAATGGGTCCCGAGTTCGATTCCCGGCGAATCAGATATCTGAATGATGAGTTCTGGGTCTGGGCGTTTGTGTATTCGTCTTTGTCACGACACAGGAGAAAATTCTAGTGTGGGGCTATGAGTGTAGAAAGTGTTTTTTTTATCTATTTTTGCCTAATAACGACATTGTTAAGCTCTACTGTATCCTGGTTGTGAAGGGTGCTGTAAGTTAAACAGGGAGATGGTTATAGATCTTCATAAAAGAGAACCGCGAAAACTTCGCAACCTTTCCTAGAATACCAAACCAAATAGAGCTACTTCTAAATTTCTATGAAGTAATAATTGAGTTACTTGCATGCGTTAAGAAGCGTTTCTTACCACATACAAAGTAACAATCCTTTCTAATTGCAAAAACATTCCATAAAAATTAAATTTACTCAACTATTTTCTTAGAAATTTTACCGAGATCTAAAATATCCCCATACTTTGATAGCAGGTATCAAATACGACATCAGTAAAAACAATGGGCCGATCGCGCCTCGGATCAAAGGCGCCGAATGTAATGAACTAACGCCTTAGCATATTTAAATCACATTACCGCATGATTGGTGCTAGTTTAAAAAATGGAGAAGTGCGAGTCGGACACATACTACGGGTTCCGTAGCACTGTGAAACATTACATGTATTGCCATTTTTAAGTCGAAATCTATGAAAAACTCCGAAGAAACATTTTTTTGTGTAAAAACCACCTTCACTTTATCTTTATTTTGTTTTCATTTTGTACTTAAGTCTGCTACAGTGACTAAATTACATTTTTGAAAATTTAAGGGTTAACAATTTATGGTTTGAAAGATAAGCCAAAATAAGTTTCTTTTAGTTTTCCTGTTTATTTTTATTTTGGGTAGTATTTATTACCTTCATATTATACACACTAAAAACTTAAGTGTACACTATAACGGTTGAAAAATATAACCCAGTGACAGACGAATGAACAGCGGGTTCTGTGGCAACGTTTTTAGGGACGGTACCCTAAAACCGATAATTTTATGCCCGCAGCTTTGGAAGTGTAAAAAATCTCTCTATAAGTCACGAATCTATTTATCTGTTTGAATGAAATTGGTGCCTGACAGATTTACACGTGATGCTTCGCTAAGTATAGTTGGTGTGTTAATTTTAGAAGTATTTCGTTCTGTCTGTCTGTTTGCGACGTTTATTTGTAGAGCGTAACTTAAGTATATAACCCAAGATGACCTTAAGATATATAACCCAATGTTTTTGAGAACTTTTGTTAAAAATACACATTGTTTTTTTTCTTTATTACACTGGAGAAGTATGTATTCAGAAGATGGATTAAGAGTTTCGAATCAATGGCACTCCGTAAGGAAAGCGTGGTTAAAACGTTCTAACACGCAAATAGTCCGGGGTTCAATCTCTAGCTACGTAGATATCTAAATTAAGAACTAAGGAAATAGAGAGGAGATATCTAAATCATGAGGAAATCAAGACATCTGAGGGTTTTTTTAAAAAAGGTCTTTAAGCTAGCAAAATCTACCAATTCTTATTTGTCCGTCACGTTAGCTTTTACAATAATGGGTTGACGATGATGACGTATGAAATTAATTGTAAAGAGCAAAATACTAATTAAACTATCCCGTATAAAGTCAGAGTATGAAGTTATGCATGATTAAACAATTTAAACATATTGCCATTAAGGATTACTGTCAAGTAAACTTGATAGTTTAAAGCTAATCGATTAAGTCTGAATTATTATTGCGTTACGCCAGATTTACCTTCCGTTAACCAGTATTTACTGGTAATTACTGGTTTGTAACTCAACAACTATAGTAGGGATGCTCGATCCGGTATCGATATTCCGGATAGAAACGGATTGTATCGATATCGATCTATGTGTAGATCCTCTTTTATATATACGACATTTTGAATAGACCCCGTATCGAATTAAGTATTTAAAAATAATTATATTAGGTATTATATTGTCAAGAATTGTTGGAAAGACATTTTATATTATCTGTCTTCAAATCAAACTAGCTAATAATTATTCCAAATTGGACACATATAGTAATCAAGAAAATATGTACCTGCGTATGTCTTCTCTTAAAATTTTCTCTTGTAGATTTTTTATCAGATTAATAATAAGTAAAAAGGATCGAATGTTATTATACCTATCGATACAAAAATCGAGCGGATCGTATTCCATTTTATCTATCATAGTATCGGATGGTATCGAACATCCCTACTCTATAGAAAGTGGGTGTGTATAGTGTTATGGTATCGCGTGGTTTCTCATATGTTAATTATTGTTTGCGTGTGTGATAGCTTGTTTGTTAATTGATAATCACCGTGATTTGCACGGTTTTGTTATGTAACATAATCCACTTTCTAGATAATTTTATTTTTATAACTTTCGTACTAGTATAAAGTGCTTAAAATGTTATATAACTATAGGTACCAATTAAAAAATAAACATTTTTAATATTTACTTAAAACCGCGTAAGGTCAAATACAGTTTATTAATTTTTACGCGAAAATCTTGAATATTTTCGAAATAAACAAAGAATTGTTCTTTAAATAGTGAATAAATACCTACTTTTGCATATTGAATCATGCAATCAATCTAAACTTTAAATATTAACATTGTTTTGAATTATCAAGAAACATTTCAAAGTATTTATTTATATTGTGAATTTAGAGATATCCATTAATATGTCATCCACACTTCACTCTATCCTATACTTAATTAATACCTATGTATAAATAGTCTAAAGTCTAAATGTACCTACTAAATAGTCGACGATAGTACCTACACTGCCTACATTAATTAAACTGCACGTGGGTAGATACCTAAGTCAATTAAAATAATATATGCATATTGTAATCTAGAACCGCCTCAATAAAGATAGCTTGTTATCATTCACCTGGCACTGTTCCGAACCAATCTTAATTATGATGCATTAAATGCACTGCCCCCATTAGTACATAAGATATGTATGTGATGTATTCAATACATCACAAGAATATCATTTAGATATACGATATACGTTTAATGTGTATACAATAAAGGTATTCGTTTGATGGTGTGGAGTAAGAATAATCGAGCGAATGAATGAATGAATATACTTTATTGCACACTACACATATAACAGAACTAGATGATCCCCGCGGTTTTAACCAGCGTTTGAAGGTAAATCAATAAACATGTTGCGAGATTGACACGACGATAAAACAAAATAAATGTATCCCACGGAAACCGCATATTTTTCTGGAATAAAAAGTAGTTTATATGTTATTCCAGACTAATGTCTATGTCTGCACCAAATTTCATCCAGATCCATTCAGCCGTTCTCAAGTTATAGAGTCACAAACATCCATCCATCCATACATCCATCCATCCTCACAAACTTTCAGCTTTATAATATTAGTAAGAAGATAGTAAGATATACATTATACATCAGAAGGAACAGTATGCAATAGGCGGCCTTATCGCTAAACAGCGATTTCTTCCAGGCAACCTATAGGTAGTGAATGATGTATGATTTTTTGATATCTGGCTCGAAGGACCAAATTTATCTTAATATGTTACACTACTATAATGTATTGGGTGTATCGCATTACATTTAGGTTAAAACTGATAGTAGGTATATAGATCAATACCGTTTATTATGTAGAACAAGAAAAACTCATACATAAATACTTTTTTTGAGATTCGGCTAGAAAAACTAAATTTATCTCAAAATACTACAAAAACTTATCGATATATTCCTAATCTTTCTCCATATTTACTTCTTTAGAGGTAGCAAAAGTCATCTTAGACTTTTTTGTAGATAGTCGGCTAATAGGACCAAAGTAATCAAAAATATTAAACTTGAAGTAATAAATAACTCCTTCAATTACAGTATCGGTTACTTACACTCAAACAAGACAAATATCCATAATATTCCATGGTATTTAACAATAAACACTATTATTACGTTATTCCATGCATTTTAAGTTTCTGTACGTATTTCGCTGAGCTAGTTACATTCTTCCCACTTAGCCGAACACGCAACTGGGTACTTAGTGAAATAGCCGTGTCATTATGAACATTTCCATCTCTAGGTATATAACTAGGATTTCCAGTTATTTCATTAATCTGGGAGATTTGAATGACTAATAGAATTAGAGACAAGACATCTAATCTATGATAGATTAGTGCTCTATCGTCTATTCACGTTTTATAAGATCTGTTTATGCTTAGACTAGCTTTCGCGCTTGTCGCGGCTTCGCATGCATTAAATGACAGAAAAGTAACTTTATACCCACAACCTACTGATACCTACGGGCTCTTTGTGCGAATATACTCATTAGCGCGAGCGAAGCCACGGGTAAAAACTAGTCACATATAAACCTTCCTCTTGTATCACTCTATTTAAAAAACGCATCAAAATCCGTTGCGTAGTTTTAAAGATCTAAACATACATAGAGACAGACAGCGGAAAGCGACTTTGTTTTATACTATGTAGTGTTGATGATAGTGATAAGTTTAATTTAAATACAATTTATAAGTCAACTGTAAATTAGAACGCCAATTTTTTCAACTATTTATGAAATCAATGTTATGTGGAGCTACTGTCGCCCATGAACATTTGTTATAGACCCTTCAGTTAGATACCGATACCTTGTTGTTCCTTAGGACAAAGTTGGAACGGATAAGTATACAGTTAATCTGAGAAGCACTACCTAATTATATTTGTAGGCATACTTGTAGTAATTATATTTGTAGTAATACGTCGTACATATGAATGGGGGAAGGGGCAATATACGTAGGTACATAACATAATTAAGTTATAGATACTTACATCCTTATCTACTGACAACCTGACGGAAATCTTAAACGACATAGACACTAAATACTTGAGCTACCTGTCTTATGTTCACTTAAAACGTGAACGTGGTATTAGAATTACAATACTGAGGTCTAATGCCACCAAAACGATAACCTGTATTTAATCAACGGTTAATTATTCATTAATCGGTCCAAATTAATCGTTGGTTACAAGCTAACATTTACTAAATTATGATACCCGAGATTACGTCAGCTATCTGTAGAGACATTCATAACATACAATAATATCTATTTGCAGTCAAAACACTCACAAAAATATGGTTTTCTTTGGTACATTTCCACCAACTCCATAAAAGTCACTAAATTGAGCGTTTACAAGCGAAATTGCCAACTAAAACCTTAAACGACTTGTTAACATATTGTTAGTTGGTGAACTTAGACCTTTAGCTTATAAATCAGTGTTAAAAACATCTGACATTTACCTAACCGTTACAATTACTGGCTGTTGTTTCACCGCGATATTAATTCTGATTTAAATTGACATGCAATTACTCCTAACACATGTCTTGTCTGACCTAACATGATAATAAGTGGCAAGGCATTAGCATACTTGTTTGAGCTTTATATTCTACGGACTAGCATTACTCTAAGCGATTATTATTCAATTTTATCGTTGGAATGGAATTCAATGATATTATAATTGACTTTTATAAAACTTTTATATAGACTAGCTGTGAACCCCCGACTTTGAATGTGAACTTTAATATAAATATTTAGGCCCCTTAGGGGTGTAATATCAAAAAATCATTTCCTAATGTGTGTCTATATAATAATATTCACATATTTTAGTAGCTTAAGTTAATTGTGATCATCAGTATAGATTAAGCGTCACTATTGAAAAACATTTTTATAGATATTTTCCTTGATTTTTTTTACAAATATCAATTAATTCATTAATCAGATTCATCTACTTACATTATTAAACCGCATATCAGTTTAGTAATCTCACTCTGAGAGGTCTGGCCATTCATTTAGAAGTTCATTAATTTTTCAAGTCACTGACAATCAAAGTTCTTGCAAAAACATATCAATTTCTTTTTCAATTACCCTAACGATGCTAGGTCAAGTATAGTTGATAACCCTAATGGTGGACATTGGCCCTGATGGCAATAGATACTATCAGATACATGCTAATAGCAAAGGAAAGTCTTGGTGGTCCTATCATTATTAAGATGCAATTATGGTGATGACAGTAACTTTACGATGGACAATGATCGTTTAGAGGTTTATAGTTTGTAGTATTGCTGTTAGGACAACACTTTTAGTTAAAGTATTGAACATTAAAGGGACTGGCGGCATGATTAATTCATTTTCAATTAACGCTTGTCACTTTTGTTGTACATATGTGAACCAATAAAATGAAACGAAATGTCTTTATTTTGTAGGCCTACGGAAGAACTTAAAAATGACAGTTTTTTTAATAAAACCTCTTCCACTGTCTCTTTCCGCGGATGACGTAGGAGACGACTAAGGGACAAAATCCAAGAGATGAACAGTAGCGTCTTCCTGTGAAACATTAAGACTCACTCCACCAACCCGTAAGACGCGGTGAGTACTAACTACTGACAATAATCTCCGTAAGGGGCGGTCTTTGTCCAGCAGTGGACCTCAAAGGACTGATGGATGGAAAATTTATTTTTCATCCATTTTCTACTGTTAGGTAGGTAGGTATAATTCCTAAAGCTCGAGGCACTCATTGCAGTCATTACACCCAACCAATAAGGTAATGTAATTTATATTTTTTGTGAAATTAAATAGTCATGCTGTTTATTCACTTAGGTTTTGCGTAAGGTCAAAATTTACAATCTACATAGTTCTGAGAATTCTCACTAGTACAAGATCGCCCGAGGTAGACTCATTATGGCCTAACGATGTAATTGGCTATGTTACAGCCGACGTGTGGATTCGAATCATCGGAGTATTACCCAAATGCTCAAACTAGATAATGGGAGCGTGCGTTCGCACCGCCATGCTAAATTAATGCGCGAGTTTTGAGCATAATTATCTCGAAATATTAATGAATGACTATAGGTCTATTAAAATAGTGATGTATTTGCACACTAGTGGTAAGAATCATTTTGAGGCATTATCATTTGGTGTTTTACCTACCTAATTCATTTTGATGATTATCTTTGAAAGTCAATATCTCCTTACCTGATGGTAAGATGAGAACGTAGAAATCTTTGTGATTGGACTTCAGAGACATCGTTGTAATATTTAGACACTCCATATTTGTGAAAGTGCACTAACGTAGTAAAGTTTTATTATGTACTTAGTAATTTACTATTTAACCTCTACATTTAATTACTTAAACTCGCTACATACCGCTCAAACAACGCAGTTAGAAAAAGTATTGTATCACAAAAAGATAACCTTTATAGGTATTTCCATAGCTATAGATATCATTAAATTTGAAAACCGTTATGTTATGCAAGACGTCAAAATCTAGACATTTTCCACACTACCCAATACCGATTCACACGGTAACAATAACAACGTAATTAGGCGCTATTACAGCGCTGTCGCTAACAATAGCTATGCTCGTACTACGAACTACACTACAACTATGCTACAACCGATTGGACAAACGCTTATAACTATAACAAGGCTCTAGTTGTAAGTTACGTTCAGAGATTTATATATAACCAAGATTCGCCCGTTCCATACTTCAGACGCGCGAACCTGTGTTTGCCTTTTAATCAGATACTTTCGCTAGACGTGCAACGTGTGACAGAGAACAAACTATATCAATTACATAATGCAAGAGCGAGATAACTGTAACTATCACTACGCCATCTTTTCTTCAGCAGTTACGCAAAACGTAAACAGTTTTTGAATGCGCAGGGCTTATCTAGGCTTGTATAAATCTTTGGTTACGCTAGCTTGGCTTCGCCCGCGGCGACACTCGTCTGAATACTAACGGGCGTATCGCCGTTTGCTGGGATGGTTAGTGTATACTACAAAGGTCAAATGTATGAAGACTATAAAGGGGTACCTATGATGGAGGGATATTAAAAAAATTAAAACTCTTCAAATATATCGCTACAGTTGGATTTTGTTCTTTTTTGATTTTGGTTTGTACTTGTGTTGTAGGTGCAATGGACACTCACCCAGACCCAGAGTGAAAATCTAAATTTATCATTCAGGAACCGATTATAGAGAGAGATTATATGTTTGGTCAGAGATTGGATCGGATCCGAAGTCGACTGTAATATCCGTATCTATGGTGTCCGCTTCGCCACGCGGATGATCAAAATACAAATAATTATTATATTTTAGTCAGTTTTCTAATGGATAAACATAATTAAATTTATACAATTATTTACATTTTATTAAACATCAGAAAGACGCTGCTTGCCAAGTTTTTTGGGTAATAGAGTCATAATTTTAACCACTGATACCTGTAGGCCCAGACATAAGCCTTTATTTGGTCTCAACATGTAGGTCGCTATATTTTCACTCGTTAAGTCTTAATTACATTATTTTAACGATTACGATTCATTGAGGTATTTATTACAGGTGGTAGATTGCCAGTACTTTGTCTTTGCTTTCCATTTTCCTTTCTCCTGCGATAGCTACCTACCTATATCAGTTAAACGTTTAATTACTTTAAACCTAACTTCATAACTAACCTACTTAAGTATTTACTAAAAACCTCAAATATTCATACCTATATTTTATTTATAGCCTTAAAAGCCGATACTAATAAATTTAATACCAACCACTTCAATATCAGCAATCAATTTAATATAATCAACCCTATTAAAGGCAGTCCAATAAAATAACAAAACAGGTAATCTTTAGCCAATTAACTAGCCTGATACAATTACTGTAATATAGTTGTCGCATGTTTTTAGACCGTAATTCCTTTATGACACCATATTGCGATTGGTACGCCGGCATTAATTTATTTGGAATTTATGGGCATAAAACTCGGGCTTAACTTGACTAGTTCTATGGCGGGTATACGCTCGTGTGATACGTCATATATTTTTATATTAATCAGTATCTATGCAAGTACCTATATAGTCAGTAGGTATATAGTATGTAAAGCAAATTTATAAAATATATAAGCAGAGAAGAAATAATAATAGTTTAGCACCTTCTTGTGATAGCCTGTTTTTCATTTTAAAAATGTTTTTAATAAAACGGACACAAAACTTGGAGAAAAATATATGACAGATGTTTATATGTGCGATATGAAAAACTTTTTAATTACAAACGTGAAAAAGGTTTTATTATTTTAGCATAAGAAAGAAAATATAAAATTGTATAATTAAAAATTATATTGTGATCAAGAAGTCACAATTTCAGTTGTTATAATAACACAAGTTAAGTAACACCACATTACTAAATTCTAATTCGCTACGTTTGCTAATAACAAAATACAAAATAGGTTCTATGTCATTACAAAGTAAACAATATTTTAACAAAATACATACTCATTTTGTACATAATCCCAAAGTTAGCCCTCAACATAATAGGTATACCTATAGTTAAATCAAGACGTAAACTGTGTCCAAACTGAACGCTAATTTGTGCCCATGTTATGCTGTTGCTGCTTCAGTTGTCATAACATGTATAGTTATGTCATAAAACTCAGTGAGTTTTATCATGAAACATTCATATCAATTTCAAAATGAGTCATAAAATATCATTATATACCTATCGTGAAACTATCGTTTATACTGAACCTTGTTATCATCAAAGACAGTTAAGTCTACCTTGGGACCCATTCGGATTATACATAAATATGCCCATTTACCCAACTTTATGATACCCATTACAGTAAAATTAAAATCACTCCATAAAAAGAATTAAAAACAGGTTTATGGCATTTTTAATAGAAAGCACTACGCTACTTGTTTATTGTAAGTAGTTTTTTAACACGCAAACATGTTTGAATGCTATTCGTTAGACTTTAATGTGCCTTTTTAGTTAGTTATTTATTTATCGAGCTATCCACTGTATATAAAATACAACTTTGATGGTTAACGATCATGCAGTCCACCTAATAAATGGTCACTGGCCACTGCAGTCAATGGATATCTATAACCAACCAACTATATACACTTAGAACAAGGATTCTATTCAAAGCTGGTGATTGACCACTCTAAGAACTAAAATAAGGTCTAGGGGCGGCCAAACTATAGTTCGTGAGCTATTATTCGCTTTTAGAAGTTTTTAAAATGACTACTTGTGTCTCTCGAAAAATGTGCCCGAACCCCTTTTTAATTTTTGTGCTACTAAATTTAAAAATATATATTATCGTTCCGTATGTGTTTCAAAGTGTCTTTTAAATTACTGACATCCAATGTAATATGAAAAAGTTAAGTGTAGCGCTGTAATAAATTTCATTTCCGCCAAAAAACTAAGCACGATACCGCAGCTCCCGTAAAATTTCTTATCTTGAAAAATGACTATTAAGGAGCTGGCCTGACCTTTTGTATTCTAACCATAGATATATTAGGCGTTCCAACTCCTCAGGAATAGCAACGATTCTCTGGCCTCAGATAGTAGGTATTCCAATCGTATTAGGGTTGATATATGCTAATAGGTAATGACCACTTACCATCAAGTGGACTGCATTCTCGTTTGCTACCAACATAAAAAGCAAGTGTTATTAAAATTACATCACAAATACGTTATTTTTACAACCATCTCATATAAAAGCTTGTTATCAACCACATTCTTAACGACCCTATATTATCCTCGCTAAAAAGGTGGTCTTAATTGTACTTAAAAGGTGATATTACCTCATTACTGTTATGGAGCCGCAAAAAGGTTTAACTTTTTACTCATCAAGCCCGTAGCTATAAGGATGTGTTTATGGGATACATAAGAATTCTATAATAGGTACTTTATCAAATTATTATCTTTCTTAACTAAAAGAGTAGCTAACACATACGTAGACCACCTGATGCTAAGCATCTGCCATTCATGACCATCTACAATTGACCGCTAGGTAAGACTTATAAGTGAGGTTAGAGGTTAGCCTCTGAACCGTTGCTTCCGCTGAGAACTAAGTTGGAACGCCTCGGATAAGTATGTCTCCTACTACACACGTATCTGTGTTAGGAACAAAAATTACGCTTAGAAGATAAATTACAAGTTTTATATATAACTACCATTATATCCGTATCTTTTCATGTTACAACACTTATTATTTAAACCATTCTATCAAATTATTATACCTGTTTTTTTTGGGTTGAAGAGTTTTCTTCAAACATGTTTTTTAAACGTATTATACTAGCTCAGACCAGCCCTAATAGGTACAATCTTAACATGTCATGCGTAGTGGTTAACCAGACATCCACCTATACCTACCTTGTTTGTTTCACCGCTACTTTGGTAATTGCGAAAACCGAAAACCACAAGAGTTTGTACACATATGTATGTACCTATGTGTTTATGTCTCAGATAAATAAAATAGGTAAATTACTCACCGCCTTGTATTTGAGTGAAGCCACGCTATTTTCATGTATGCGTATAACGCACACACACAAAACTGGCGTGGTTTCATGACTGCACCTTTGTATATTTACCATCACATAATCACTTTTATAGCCCGACCTACCTACTTTATTTATCTGAGGTTTATGTAGGTATAGAAATACGAAAATCGGTATCAGGTAAGGTAACAGTTATCATAGCAAAAATGTTTTTTTATGTCTTATTGATTCTGTTTTCGATGGCACAGATAGCTTTGGAATTTTAATATTATTCTAATATTTTAATATTCTAAAGAAAATAAATATATGTTATTAATATTTTCTCAAACAATTTAGTTCAATTGATCAATAGAAGATATTTATATACATTGATATTTTATCTTCGTTTTATTGAATCATAATGTTATGGAATTTTACTAATTAATGTAGGTACTCAAGAAATAGTAATCAAGGAGTCATTTCGTTTGTGATATTGCTTTTTTAATGTCCCAGCTATAAAATTGGGATTAATATGAAGATAATATTGATGTTAATTAAGTTAGCGTATAATCAAGATTAGTTCTTTTAGACTTATTCGTTTGTATGGGAATTAAGTGATATTGTATCAATAGATAGGTAGGCTTAAATTTGTCAGATTAATTTGTCATTTGTTAAGATTAAAATGATACCTGTCTCTATATATTTGTATAAAATTATGTTTTAATTTTGATGATCTTATCTAGGGTTGATCATAGATGTCCATGGGTGGCAGTGGCCACTTACTATCAGGTGGGCTGCATGCTTGCTACCTTAATTAAAAAGAAGCGACAACACGGCCCAAACAAAAGGTAATAAAATTAAAATACTATTTTTGAGTAATTATAATCAAACAGTTTTCAAATATTTCCCATTTTCAATATCTCACATAATGACCCCACACACGGTTCAAGCTCAAGTTACCAATTTGCAATAACGAGAGCGTCTCACTCAAACCATTAACCTAACTTTACCCTTACGTAACACTATACGCATGCCTCAAGAATGTATGCAAAGATTGGGATGGTTTGATGGGTTTTAATTGGTTTCGTTGTGGTTTTAACTGGTAGGTAGGTGATTTGTATGACCGAAACGTTAATATGTTGGGTATTTCAAAAATATCGGGTTCAATTCTTATAAGTTTCTAAAATGTGTGTACCTACACGTTAGGTGTAAAAAAGACAATACATCTCATTTTTAAATATTGGTAACTTCAATAATTTTGTAAAAAAAACAGGAAGGAACATGTCGAGTCGGAAACATAAACCTAATGATATACCTAGATATCTCCCTTACTATAGGTAGAGAATAGGTCATTTGCAATTTTAATTTTAAAACAAATTATTTAAAGGCAATATGACTTTTAATATTTTTGAATTTCTCTTTAATCTCTCGCTGGGAGACCCCTTTTTATTACTTATTATACCTTTCTAACACAATAACGTCGTAGATACCTAATAGTCGATATCCTAACAATTTACAAAATACACATCAACACACAGAATGCGTTCTTTAAAAAATTCAGTCAGCTACCTATTACAATTTAGAACTTGCCTAGCAATAGTTTCTTTACGCAACCCTAAATAAACAGACCACATTGAATGTTGCAATTTACGTAACACAATCTGTGTGGTCCAAAAGACAAAGACAAGTAGACCAATTTGTTAGCATTGTCTATGAATGCCTTTCTATTGTTTTGTATAGCAAACATTGGCAGTTAGCAGAACAATTAAGTTGTACAATCTGTGTCTTTCTTAACTTATAACTTCCTGTCATTTGTTTTGCTTATATTTTTCATCTGGTGATAAATTCAAGTAAAATCAGTTTTTTTTAATAAATACGTAGATTTAGTAGGTTACTGTCAAAAAGTAAAACATTGTTGAAATCAAAATAACAAAAAAATTGTTCTTCATTTATAATACTAGTTCTGATGTTATTTATTTAGATGTAGGTTTGATGAGTAAGAAAAATGAATAATTAATAACATCAATATTAATTTGGTGATAAATAAAATTTAAGTGTTTGATTGTATTTCCAATTTCTTTTAAAATTTGTCCATCTGATTACTTGCCCAAAATATATATAAGAAAACTATCAATGGATGCTCCAAGATTTTGGCGCAAAATAAATGAGTAATAGGCACTACGCTAATAGTGCCTACTTATTTATGTAATTCTTTTAATTATCCTTGAAAGCACAGATAAACCAATAAAATACATATAGAGCAAAAATAGCTCTACATTTTACATGAAATAAATTAATAAAATCAAATTAGATCACTCTAAATCAAAACCTTCCATTACGCAAAACACTTACACCAAAAGGTTTCTTATCTACTCCCACTTAGCAATATGTCATAATATTGAAACATGTTGGAAGATCTGTTCAGTGTACGACGTTCCCGCCTGTCAAAATATTGGCGCCACACAGAGTAAAAAACTTACACAGATAATAAAAAGTGGCTCTTCGAGTATTTTGTAACCTGCCAGTCATGTCAACTTTAGTGACAGATTCTTGAAGTTTTATAGAAAGTTGATTTTATTTTTTGAAACTCAATACTATTATGATTTTTATATACTTAGAAACTGATTAAAAAAATATAAGGAATCTACGTATTTGTTTGGGTTTACGTAACAAATTTTAATCATCAACTTTTCAAAGAATAACATGCTGCTTTCAGTCTTTAAAAAATAGTTTTCTAAATTAAAAAAAAAGATGATTGCCGGTAAGACCTTGAGTAGAAGGAAATCTGTAATTAAGGAAAAATAAAACGAATCTAGACGTTTGACGAGAACAAGTGATCTAATTATATTTCTCCATTGGAGCATATTTAATTCTTCACTTGATTTCACCAGATTTATTGCGCCATTAATTAGAGCCAAAGTGAAGCCACCGCGAACTAATTTAATTTTAACGGTCGCAATTTGCTAATAACCGTCGCTCATTCATTACGACTACCTAATTTCGCTCTGTCATTCCGCTTTGTTTTGGTTTTATGAAAAATCATCTCCGTGAATAAATTGGGAATGGGTTTTTTTACTAATCACCTTCATTTTGAGCGTAGATAAAACAAACGTCCTCTTTTCGAACCGTCGACTCACGGTCGCGATTGCATTCAATTTTTAAATTAAGAACGGCCGGCGCCTTCCGACTCTCTCGCTAATGAAGATTTCGTATACAGCCGTCCTTTTTTGTCAGCCATATCTGTTTGTTTTGAGCTCACCATCAATTATTATCCAGTTTTAAATTAGTCGTGTTTGCGAGCACCGGGCTGTTGCTGTCTCGTTTGGCGCGTGGGTGTTGTGTATTGTCGTCCTTGTCGCGCGCGTGTCGCTTCAGTTTGTTTTGTGCGTGACGCGCCACGCCCATAGTCGGTTCGCGCACGGGCGCGGTCTTTTTGACCGGTAGCGGCGACTCGTTATCTGTATTTTTTTCGGTGCTGTGTGTGTCCGGCCTAATATTTGAGTAGGTTGGAGCAAAAAGTCCATTTGTGTGCAGTGGGAGGTGCACCGATACCGTTTAGACTGCCATCCGCTCGTTTATTGCCCCGACAAAAGTTTGTTTACACTAAACATGATCCGAAAATGACTACTACCTATAAACTTTTGGTCACACACAAAAACAAACAAAAGCCAATTTTGGTGTACTTTGTGGGTTGCTTTTTTGCTTTGTAGAAATCAAATGTTTGATTTAATTATATTTTAGTACCCATCTCATATTAATAGTACACTAAAACATGTCGTAAGTTATAAGCAAAAGAAAAGAAAAACTATTGACAAATAAGAACGAAAACGGTACTGAACCTATGGTAGAGTCATTAAAAGAAATAAATTACATATGTAGGTAGTATAAGTAGCCATAAGGATATTTTTACCTTTCGTCATTATAGGTGTGGATAATCTACGTAGTTATAAGGGCAACTTCATAATAACCGCCACCGTGCCGCCATTTGTACTCGTTTCAGTTGTTTCCAAATGAAATATTGCCACTAATGAGGCTCGGTTCGTAATTCTAGTGATTTGTCGCGATGTCGTGCGACCGCGCGATTTGGTCGAGATTGTGCGATATCGGAGAAAAACACGCAATGTATACCATCCAACTCGTTAAGTCCACGAAGTTTGACGCAATTGCCTCTACTGGTAGGGTAACGACCAATTTTTTTCGCAAATATGGTAAAATATACATGTTCGAATTTCACCGGAAATTTTTCAAAGTTGTGTGAATTAGAAATTAATTATCACTTGCTTTGACGGCGATGGAAAGGTAAAGCATAAGGAAAACAACGTTTCTTTAGTATGTGTACTTATATATAGAGACTTAATAATAAAGTTCACAAAGGTATGTAAAGTGTAAAAAGTATGGCGGACTAGGTCCCTTCTTATTCTCAGAAGAGAATCTTTCCCAACATTGGGAAAAAAATAGGAATTGGAATAGGATTATTTTAATGTGATTTCTGATAGATCTTTTCGTGATTCAAATCCGGAGGCACCATTACCACACCTATTTCAGCCTAATAACAGCAGTTTCAAGCGCTGATGTGTTCTGGTTTGTAGGGTATCTTAAAAGAGAGATTTACTAAAGGTATACCAACTTAGCCTTCAAGGCTTCTAGTAAGACTTCAAGTAAGACTTCTATTCTGAGTTTGAAATTTTAATACAAATGTCCATTGCGACAACGGGTATTTTCAAACGCCAAGTTATACGACATACTCGTTTGCTTCTTCTATTCGTCGGTATAAGTTATAACATAATATACTGTACGATGCATTGGTAGGTATTGTACTAATCGTACACCAAAATGACTAGCCTCCCGTCAAAAAGCAGTTTGATTTAGACCACAAACCATCCATCAATACTTCGTAATTGTCACTTTGACAAATTGAAGCACGTTCGCATTAAGTAATGGTTATCGTGATCTATTTGAAAACACAAATTGCTAGTGAGGTGTCGAAATAACATATTAGGATTATCGTATTTAGTAATACATACATAATTCTTATAGGTACGTAGGTAACTAAGTACCTCACATTGGGATAAATGGTTACATGTTACACATTGGTATGGTGTCTTTATACTATGTGCGTAAGTGTCTTTATGTCTATGTGGTAGAACTCTTTTTGGTCCGACTTCGGCACCACTACCGTCATACTTATTTCTGCCTTACCACACAGCAGCACGTTAAGGGCTGCTGTGTTGTGTTCGAAGGGTGTGGTAAGGGAGACATACTTATTTGAGGCATTCCAACTTGGTCGTCAGGCCAAGCAACACGTTTGTGGCCGACTGTAATTTTATTTGAGGTTGATTATAGATGTCCGTGGGCGGCAGTGGCCAGTGCCTCGTTTCCTACGCTTAGTTTATTCTACATTCTTTGCATTACATTTGTTTTCCCACCAAAAATTTCAAATGTATAAAGTGAAAGAATCCAACAATTCTATATAGTAGCAATAAATTCGTCAAACACTATTTACCGAACCAAATAACTAAGAATGTTCTTTCACAATACAGTATGAAATTCAATTACCGACACAAAAGACACCGCGGTACTATTTTACACAGATTCAATTTAACACAATAATCTGGCGAATAATTTAACACGTACTGTAAACATTTATCGCGTTAAAAAATAATTTCGCGATCCATCGCTTCCAATGTTCGTGCCATATTTGAGGATTTGTTAAGTACGCGTCAATGTAAAGGGTGCTTAATTGTCGTTCCTAAGATAACATTGGTAGAGATTACACCCCCTTGCAACCCTTAATCTGGTGCTAATGTTTTATAGTTCATGCATAAAGGGTGATTTGCTACGCTTAGAACAGATTGCGCTTTTCGTAAACTTTAATTTGATAGGGACTGGTTGATTTAATGTAGCTTTTTTGTCTACAGTCAGTCTCTAGCGGGGGTTTCATTTTAAACTTAATGTGCAGCTTCTGTTTTTTCACATATAAAAACATATTTTTAACTAACATACAACCGACTTATATTGTACACTAGCTGATCCCCGTGGTTTCATCCGCGTTTAAAAAGTAAAAAGGAATACATATTTGAACATAACTGAAATGCCGCTCTACCGCCAGAGGCGCGCGCTAAAGAAAATTTCAAAAATTAAAGTAGCCTATGTTACGTTTTAGACCTTCAGCTATCTACCAGTGATAGTCCCATTTAAACGGCTTCCAAACCCAAATTTTTGATATAGATATGTGTGTAGGTGTCTAATATAAGACTACATAAAACAATAAACGTTTCTTTCTATTTATTATTACGAAAATCTATTAGACACCTACATCTAGATACCTTTTAAAAGTAGTAAAATGTAGGTAGATAAGTACATGTTTTTCTCTAAAACTACATTTTAACAAAAACACACCAACCATCCCATTGGCACCCGAAATCATAAAACTTACACCCCACAACAATAGAGGAAAATCGCTTAAACCCCGTGTAAACTCAACAAAGGCTAACACTAAGTAAACTTTCCAACAAAGGAGCAATATCTCCGCGTAGTGGCTCGGAAAATCGCAGAATAACGGCGACAATGGTGCGATTGTCGGTGTAATCGATGTTCGGGTGATACACGTGTCCTAACATCAATATAGATAATGTTGTTTGGTGTCTTTTTGTAAATAGAATAGGATAGGAATCCTGTGTCATACGTTGTTACTTCTGAGGACAAAGTTTAGATAGCTTCTGCTATAATGATATAGAGCAGCGGTTGGTAACCCGCGGCCCGCCGATGTCTTACTTGTGGCCCGTGAATGTTTTGTATAAATTATAAATATCAAAATAAATGCATGAACAAACGATATGACCATATGTATATTTGGCTTCTAAGGTTAATGGTTTATCTTGCCACCTCGTGGCCCTTGCCTGCCAAAATGTTGCCGACCGCTGATATAAAGGTATTTAACATATAGAAGCATAATACGAGCATGCAGGTGACTTGATGGTAAGTGACCACTACCACAAATATATGTAATCAGCCCAAATAGGATTAGAGCTGTATCGGAGGTCCGCCAGACGCGTTGCCACCCCAAACGTTGCGCTTCGTATTCGATACAAGAGTCCCTTACCACACAAATAAAACTTGATCTCAGTACCTAGTCTTCAACGCTGCTTAACTGCTTTTGGACTTAAAAGAAATAGGTGTGAAAGCTGTCCGTCGACGCTGTAAAGTCGACTCACGAAAGACTCTACCACTATTAAACATTTACTATCCTTATTATTATAAATGGGAATGTCCGTTTATTTGTTTGTTTGTTACGCCTTCACGCCTTACCTTCTCAACCGATCGTTATGAAATTTTGCACACACATAGTATAAGGTCTAGAAAAGGACATAGAGAGATGAAAGGCATCCCGAAATCAAAAAAACGAACTACTCCTGAGGGATAGAAAAGTAATTTTTATACCTACAATTTTGATACCTACGGCCTCTTTGTGCGAATGTACACATTAGAGCGAGCGAAGCTGCGGGTAAAAACTAGTTACCAATGAAACACTAAGGCACTACCAGCAAAATATTTTGTGTGTAGACATGAAAAGGTGGCAGCAATTTAAACGAATGAATGTCAAAAATAATATGAAGCAACATTGAAGCGAATTGTTCGTGTAGTGGGTCGGAAAATGACAAAATAACACAGGGCTGCCAACAATGGCTATCCCATAGTTACACGGCCGAATGAATTTCTCTGCTGTGATTTTATAACATGTTTTATTGTTAATTGATTTTAACTGTTTATTTATTTTACGAAGGATTTAATTAAGGTTATGTAAATATAGTATTTTTATTTTTTTTAAACAACATAAGAATTAAGTAGGTATACCGCCTTTAATTTTTGCTATTATTCCATCTTGTTTTATTTCTTATGGTGTGCAATAAGCTATAAGCCTTATAATATGTAACCTTACTTACATATAGATAAATAAATTTGTAATATAAAAAGGTATTTAAAATAAAAACAAATAAATCAATGGCTCCCGAGTAAACTATTGTATGACTTAAAAGTCAATTTCACAGGAGCGCAGTTTAAAGATATTTATAACTATTATTAAATTGTTTTTTATCTGTATAAGGCAAATAGAACAAAAAACATTATTAAAGGTAAAAAATATTTTAAAAAGTTTAATAATGAAGGGTGCATTAAATATACTTAAACTGCTCTTCTGTGAAATTGCCTTTTTGGACATACGATAGTTTACTTGGGAGCCATCGAAATATTAATAACGTTAAATACATATTTTTTAAAGACATTACCTCCATAATAACACACTTGTCCATAAAACTGCGGCGAAAAATCACATTTCCGAATCATAAAACAAATAACATTTCACACTCAGAGTTCAGTGACTTGTGTGATCGTGTTCACGTGTTGAGGGGTCTTTATGACGTCACGACACATTTAACTGCACCTGTATGCAATTTTCATGACGAATCGAATAAATTTTGGTTCAAAAGTTCTTTTATTTGTAAGTGTACGTATAATAGTAGGATTTTTATTTATTTTTAGACTGAGTGTAGAAGTTCTTTCTGGCATAGTAGATAGTGCTGATATATAAAGAATATGGTACTTTGCTAATCTAATAAGGAAATGTGACTTAAGATAGCTTTATTTTATTACTTCTTTATTTTGGGTATCTATAACAAATACAAAATATTTTCATTTAAAATCTATTCACTTTAGGTACCTACATCACGAAAAACATCGATAAATCAATTATAGAAAAAAACGGAAAAAAATACCTAAGTAAGTTTTATCACTTAAGAAAAAACAATATTGTTATGGGCAGATTACAAAAGTACTTGAAGATATTACGTATTTTTTAGGAAAAATCGATTACCTACATAAATACATCGTTTCTAGTCGGAGATGATTAACTTTTAGCAACTATTCCCACTAAAGTAACTTTTATTACCTACAGAGCAAAATCAAATTCGTACTACACAGTGCAAACCTATCATTTGTCACAAACTAATGACAGGTGAAAATAGGACTGACATTTTCCCAATAGCCAATCAAGACTACCGTTAGCTGAAAATGCAAGAATAAATCAGCAAAGGGACTTTATTAATCGTTTGTGACTTCAGAGTGCCCAATATGTATTCCATGGTAGACATACCTGATGGCAAGTGATAACTATCGCATTTTATAGACATTATAGACATAATCAACCTTAGATAACATTTGACTTTTATCTGTGACTCCAAAGTGTTGCTACTCCGAAGGTCTAAGTCCTGGTCTTATACTGGTCTACTACTTGGAATACCTCGGAAAAGTAAGTATGTCTTTCTCCATGACTTTTAAACAAGAATACAGCAGCGATTAACACTGCTGTTAAGCAGAAATAGCTGTGGCCGCGATAGTTCCTCCGTAACCGAATCATAGACAGTTCTACATTTACACAAATCTTGCAGAACAACGAATATCATCTACTCCTACGTATAAAATTTTTAACTGAAAACTAGTAGGTGCTATGCACTAATAATTAAAAAGTCTGTTTATAGAGTTCTATTTACGTGTAAGTGTACCTAATTTGTTGCGTCTGAAAATAGGTCTATGATTTTCCCAATAGCCAATCAAGGAGTTATGTCGGCTGAAACGACAATAAATCAACAAATCGGCTGGTCCAATCGCTCGTGGCCTCGAAATAGCCACAATCGCAACTTAATCTAAACGACCAGATTTAACATCGCCGGATCTCTGGCAAGTTTCCACCGCCATGCTTGCTTAATTAGCATTCGGTTTATTTTTCTTATTTACCTATACCTACCTATATGTATTTATGAAATAATGTTACTAACTTTTAGGTTTTTAGCAAATATTAACGACTATTAGTTGCCTTAAGGTACCTATCATAATTTTATTTCATATAAATTGGATAGAATTACAATGTACAGATCATAAAAATAACGTCTAAATTTAGACACATAAAATTTAGCACTTTTAAAAAAAATAAGTAGGAAATGATCATGCATTCCACCTGATGGTAAGTTGTCATTACCGCTCATGGACATCTATAAACCACTCTACAGAGATTTTACTTGAAATCGAGCTACGCATCTGTGCGTTTGGATGGTCACCTTGTATTTAAGCCAGCCGGCTACCACGACATACCTACGTAAGGCATTAGTAAGATGAACCTAAGTGTAACAGCGGTACCTCCTAGGTCGAACGGTAGTAGTTCTACCACCTTTAAATATTTTTAATATCTTTCAATTTATTTTAGACTGGTTATAAACAGAATAAGAAAGGTCTAATATGATCGTCAATTTCATGGTGTCGTAAGCATTCTAATAAAATAAAATTAATTTAGATTTTCTTTACATAAACCCATATCTTTACTTCATCTAAACTAATTTAGACACCTTTAATTTTTATGGTTCACGTCAACCATTAAAATAGTTTCGCAAATTAGCAATGGTAATAATTTTGACGCTTCCATACTAAATACACCTTGCTTAGTGAATACGTAGGGTGGCCAAGTCGACAAACCTAATAGCCGGACAGATCAATCTGTCCAGACAGTTCGGTAAGAAAGCCGGACACTCTAAATTATTAAGGAATATTGTCTTAGTATTAATACGATATATATACCTATGGCTATAAGATTTAATGGAAATCCCGGTTTCTCGAATTATTTTAAATAAACTACGAGATCATTGGGCAAATTAAACAAAAAGCCGGACAAGACGGACAGCGTTTAATTTGGCCGAGCACTCATACAAAATCTATGTCCGACGTTATCCAGACGTTTGGAAACCCTATGAAAATATATGCAACGAACTACGTTGAACGCATCGGACCGTGGTTAAAAGTGCGATAACATCAGCGTAAAGCATTTTCTACAAAAAAACTACACATGGTGTTAGATATATAAGTTTTTCATCGTACTATTTCATGGTCATTTGGTAACATGATTTAATGAGTCAAAACTGAGAGAGGTTTTCTCACAAGTTTTGAAAGCTTCCGTTTGATGTAACGGTAGATGTTTCACGGGCAAATTTTATTTGTACTAATGTCTTAAGATCTTAATTAGAATTCCTTGTTCTTTGTTTGAGTACAAAGACGTTTTTTACTAGCTGTGTACCGGGGTTTTAGCCGCGTTTAAAATGTAATACGTATAACTAAATACTGTAAGAACAAGTTTCAATCGAGCAGATAAATAGATTTAAATGAAAATACTTAAATATCAAATGTTTCCTCAGGATAGGTACGCTCTATACTAGTATTTTCAATCCTTTAATTTATTATTAATACGATTTCAAGCAAAAAGACAGTAAAAAATAGAAAACAATATGGTATTTCATTATTACTTACTCTTATGTCTCTCTCTTGAAGTCGAATAGCATTTATCTATTTAACTCCTTACGAACTCTACACATGTACAAATAGACTAGGGATTAGACCAGATTTGTTTATATTTTACCTATTTCATTCTACATAGCCACTTACACTGTAAAGAATCGGAGAATCTGAATAACTTCAACAATAACATCAGATTGGAACGCAATAAAACGGAGCGTCACAAATTTTACAAAACGACGGAATGATATAGTCGCGTACCATTTAAAATTGTCATACCATTCACCTGCTAGTGATGTGCGTCACGGGAATTGTCCCGCTCAGCGCCCTGCCGGGATTTAAATCGATTAAGGTACCTTGATCGATAAGAAATGTGTGGACAAGGTAGATATTTTAATAGCGCTTCGAATTCATTATTTGTGATCTTTTTACATAGTAGTCAAGGATTTTGTTTTTTTTTGTAAGTAAATAGACAAGTATTAAATTAATAGGATTTGTTTAGGAGCATATAACATACTTCCTCAAATTATTAACTTATCTTCACACGTTGTATAACCAATAAATACTCAGTGATTCATTCAAATATTAAATTAATTGTTGTCATAACATGAGACTCGTCGTAACAGATGTCAAGGCTTTACAGTAAAAATCAATAACCGATATAGTTTCCGATACTCTATAATTTAAAACGACAAAGTAGCTTGTAAACCGTTAAGAGAAACAAAACCTTTATTAAACACCAAGGTTTTTACCACCACTTAACGTGAAAGAAGATATCCGTCATCAGAAACCTATTATCATAGTATCAATAGTAGTTACAGCCAATCATACAAACGAGTTCCTAGAACAACTTACGAACAGAAGCACGCGTAGTGTTCTTAATAGCGAGCTCAGGTGGACAATAAGTGGGTTTTTATAGCCCATCGCAAGGTGTTGGACAGTTGTCACGAGCAAGCCGTAACAATCGTGGAAACAGGTACGAGACAAAGAAAAGACCTTCCGCTACGCCACGATGTAATGGGACATAAATATAGGTAATCAATGTATCTGTATTTTATTACAGTAAAGTTATTTTATGTTTAGCCTTTTCATCACTATCATGTTTACGCCCTTATGGTCAGGTACTAGGCAAGTGTGTGAAGATTCTCTTAGTATATTTTAGAACTAGCTGATCCCCGCGGTTTCACCCGCGTTAAAAAAGTAAAAAGAAATACATATCGAAACGTAGGTAACATCCCGGTCTCCCACGACGACCAATGCTGTTTTTCCAAAATTAAAGTATGTTACGCCTTAGATCTTCAGCTATCTTCCTTAAAAGCGAAAATAAAAAATTATGCTAATAATGATCGCATTAATGCTCATACTTGTATATACGCACTGTACATCGTTCACTCCAACAGGAGTCTCTTATTGTATCTCTTGTAAGTACATCTTACACATAAGGTAATAGTTAGGTATAATTGAGGCGTCATTGGGCACTAAAAGTTCTATCACATTTCAAATTCATTAAATTTCTACTAACTGTTAAACATATTCTCTCCCTGCAACTGACTTTCTGTGCATCTTTATGCAATTGCTTTATCTGTTAACACATTGTACTCGTAATTTATTATACAAGTAAAAGCTTGCCTTTCAGTAATAACATGCCATTACATAGTAGTTTCTTAGTTTTGTCGCTATATGAGTAACTGCGAGTAGTAATTAAAAGAAACCAGCAACCGTCATATTTAATGACAGTGTTAACGAACAGAAAGACATATAACAATGTAATCTTAATTTCTCCTGCAGAACAATTAGTTTACTTTGTTTATTAATAACAAGTTCAGGTGGCATCCTATCCTAATTATAAGTGCGAATGTCAGTTTGTTTGTTTGTAACAACTTGACGCTTTAACTGCTCAACCGGTCGGAATAAAATTTTGCACATACATTACTAGGGGACCAGAAAACGACATAGAGTATTTTTCATCCTGAAAAGACACTTCTGAAAAGTAGAAAAAAAACTTTTATCTACAATCTACGTACTTTGTGCTTACGGCCTCTTGTCTTGATATGAATGAATTCAATTTGCATTTTACCTTTACATGTACAAATTAGCGGGAGCGAATCCGCGACGCAAAACTGGTCAAATATAAATACGTTGACTTAGGAGTGGAACAAGGGCGCAATTACGGGAAGTCAAGAGGACAGCGGTGTTAAATCGAATCAATTTATCAGCACAAAGGCTTCCTCCGAAACGGGAGCAGCTCCCCATACGAAGTGACAGTTATGACGTGACGGGGCGTGTCTGCGACTGCGCCCTCACTTCATTTGTCGAGCCATTTGCTTTCCGGAATGCGGTGTCATCAGCAACGAACGGAGCGTGAAATGGAAAACGCCCCGCTTGTGACAATCCTCCCCACTCTCCTCCATCCCCCTTAACGCTTGCTAACGTTTCAACTGAATTTCGTCCATTTAATCCGTCGCATGATATGTTCAAATAGGCGTCAGTTTACTGTTGATTACTTTTCTAAACTAATAAATGGACTGGCAAGGATTGATTCGTTCTGCCGGGGCTCTTGAAGTACAAACTCAACATGCGTAAAGGGATTATTATCCAGATAGCAGTGCTTCCTGAGGTGGAACTTAAGATTCAACACCGAGCTTTATCTATCGTAATGGGTTGAAAATTCAAGCATGTAAATGAGAACAAGGCCCTAATGACAGGTACAAGGCAAATCGTAAAAATATCAACAATGGTAATTACTGTACCGACGCATCAAGGCATTAGGATCCACGTGTATAATTTCAATTCTATTTCTGTAATTACATTTTTAATAGGTATGCATACATTTCTACCTGATTTTTTTTTAAGTTGTGTTTTTCTACCAACAAAAGAAATTAGAGAAATTGGTGTTGTAGTAGTTCAGAAAGCTGGAGGAACTCTATTTGCCAATCTGTTACTTTCCCACTGCTGAGTACAGGTATAGTAGGTACAGTGACAGAATTGTCACTATAATAAAGGTTTAGGCAATAATGACAGACTGGCCTATTCTGCTTTACCAATACTTATTAACATTACACAAAACCTTAATTTCATTATTCAAAATAATTCCATAAATTCGCATCTCAATTACGAACAAAATTGATTACTCTCAAAGTTATTTGAGTAAAACGTAATCCCGACCTCAAATAGTACCCTTAATGTATGAACATGATACTATCATATTTCGCAAGGCAAATATCAGATAGATGCGTTGAGTTAAGGAAACTTAAACGCAAATGATTCATTATGTGTATTATTTTCCCACATACGCAAGTGGAACTCATTAAGTCAAATATAATACGCATTGAGAAACGGAGGGGAAGAAATCATTTATCCCGGAGTTTAGATTCAATTTTGGTTTGTTTGAAACGGTAGGCGAGTAATTGTAACAAATTGAATGCGTGAGACGGGACTCGAGAGTCCGGGATCCTTTTAAATCGTCGCCCTAATCCGGGATCGGAGTCATTTGTTTGCTAAAGGGATCCCGGGGCATTAGCGACAGCTCTACGTGACTTAAATGTTATTGAGGCGAAAAGTTCAACGGAAAGGTTAGTTTTGATGAGAGCTTTTTCATTTGTTCCATTGAATAGGCTAGATACTTAATTGCTTGCGTAAGTTTGTGATCACGTTTTTTAAGTCGATACCTGTTTAATGAACTTTCATAATATAATTTATTTTTGTAACAAAATATAGTTGGTGTGTGGTTTGAAGCGTGTTTTGGTGTCTTCTGTCGTTTAACTAACTACAATTTTATTTATTTTAGAGATTATCTTATCTTATCTTAGAAAAACAATATACCCAGTACCTACTTAACTACACCTACCTATAACAATAGTAGCCTTTGAACGTGACTTTGAACAACATGACCAAAATAAATATTTAGTTTCAAAATTGGTATGCAATGAAAACGAATATCGATTTTCAATTTAGAACCTTCCTCTGCAGGCAGCAATCGATTCGCACGATTCGAATGCTCTATTTATACCGGAATTACTAACAGGCGAGTTTGACAAATGACCAGCGACCCAAGATTATATCGACCGTAGGTTTAACAGATTGGATCTAGTCAGCTAATGCTTGAATTGGAATTGCAGTTGCTAATAACAAATCTTCTGTAGATAGAGATCTGTCTAAAACCGAGCATGTGGTTTCAAATTAATAGATGCGCATCAGTAAAGGAGAATACTGTAGAATACCTGATGCAGGATACCGTACAGAATACCGTAGAATACATATTTTTTTAAATAAAATATAAGTCTTTCTACAAAAATATGTAAGTAGTGTGCAGTTTTGATTGTTAAATAGTTCACATTTTTAAGATAAGTCGGTACCTATGTACAAGAAAGTTATTTTTCAATTAAAAAAAGTCAGTGAGAAATGTAAATAATGAACAAATTACTTTACCCACCACACACTACCACATAATATTCATAGTGACAGTACATTTTTACACCATTACAACCAAAGAGCAAGCAATAAATCCGCTTAGGGAATAAATCTAAATCTGTGTTGACATTTATATTGTTACCACTGCGGCTTCCCCAAATCGTAGCTTCTTACAGAAAATTGCAGCTATTTGTATCCCTTTGCTCCTACAAATGTCTCAAACGCTTCTGCTTATCTACTTGAATATAGTAGAATTTATTCGAATTCAAAACGAGTAAGGATTTTGTAGGACAAGAGGAATTGTATTTCTTTGGTCTTAAAATGTATCAAAGTTTTGTACCTTTTCGCTTAAATACAAACGTTCCAATTCAAAATGAGTAAGGGATTTCAGAGGACAAGAAGATTTGTACCCTTTGCTCCTACAATAAATGTATCAAATGTTTATGTACTTATTTGATGGGTACCTACTTATTCGATTGAATTTTTAACCGATTTAAAAAAGATGGAGTTTATAATGTCTTGGGATTCAATTTAAGAAAAGGATTTTGAATAGTTTAAAAAAATGTTTATTTAACCTATTCAAAATCCTTTTCTCAAATTGTTAAGTTTCTGAAGTTTACCAGTGAACATGGCACAAATAAAAAATTCCGCATATGCAATAACTGTCAATCTGTTCTAGCTTAATAAATTAACAATCTAAGTCACGAAAAAGACACAAGTTGGTTGCAGCTTACAAATCTAACTCATAAGGATTACCCTAAAGATTGAGATGTACCTACCTATTTCATAGTTGTATAAAAATCCTATTTTTTTTTCCGAATTATTCCCAAAGACACATCACTAGAGATATCATTATTATCTTCATTAAAACAAAAAATGACCTACAAACAAGTATAATGCGCGCTAATCACACGTTCGCACAATTAACTTATGCGCGTTATCGATCATTGTCTCTTGTGTCGGTGGGGCATATCATAGTGTAATGGCACATACGTCTCAATTAGTGGATAGAGATGGGGTCAGAAAAACAATCGGATAATTCGAATGATTACTAGAGAACAACTCGCTCGAATAAAATTATTTTATGTGTTGGGTATTATTGCTATAAACCCTATTTGTATATTTCAGTAAAACATTAATAGATATGTACACTACATTACCTAACAACATTTTAAATAGTTCGTAATTAGTAATAAATATACCATAACTCTTACAGCTTCGCATACGGTTTCAATAACACAACAGTAATTAAGCACGTAACACATCAAGTCAATTCCAAGTTAATAGATAATAAAATTAATAATATAGAACTAAAATATGATCTATTATTCTAACATGTGCTAAAAGAAAATTATATTATATAAAGTCTAAAAAAAATTCAAAAATGATCCGATGAGTATCCGAATAATCATTGATCGTGACATCCCTAGCAACAAATAAGCGAGCGGGAGACCGAATTAGCTAACGGCTTATACGCTTAAAATCCCCCAGTGTCAATGAAATATTACCGGCTTAAAAAATGGCTCGCTTCCCTTTAATGGGAAATAATGACCGATTAGTGCTGTAATTACTACTCTACCTGTCATCTGTCCTTTTCAGTCGACAGCTATCGTGTTTTAAATCTTAATTTGTCCTACACTGCAGGCTAAGAGTCACACATGTCTAGCTTGAGGTAGTGTTGTACGTGACATTCGTATGACAGATTATATAATTATAGACCATCTTTATTTATTTACAATTTTATTTACACGAGGTCCTTTAACAAAAGTGTAAGGAGTTCTTCTTCAAATCCAGCAATGCATTAACGATTCCTCTGTTATTACAAATGTATAGGCGGCTGTTTTCTATCAGTCGAGTGCCTTGTTCTATTTTATTATAAAAACATGTGCAAAATATTACCGTGTGGTTTTATCCTTTGCTATATTTTTGTCAAATATGAAGGTGATATCTAATTGCTTTAGATCGTAATGTAAATACCTTTTAAATATATTAGCTGTGCCTGAAATAAACAAAGACTATTTTTTTATAACTTCACTTCGTTATTAATAACGTAATAGTAAAATTATATGTTGCGATCTTCTAGCTATATGATAAAAACTGCGTTGTGTATCAAATACCTGCTTCGCTTCGAGCGTTATTCAAACAGTAGTAGATCCTAGCTTATCTATTTCATAATAAAAGTCAAGTCATCGTCTTTTAATTAGCTTCAATATCGATTATGTGTATCAAACACTAATATTATCCGTTTGATACGAATATTTTTTATAACTCGGCCACACAAAACGGACCACACATTCAACTAAGGCCACCCCTATGCCAACTTAGATCTTTGACATATTTGTCAGAAACAAAAACTGCACTATTTTTGTCAAGTTCGAGTGTGATAAAGAGTCAAGAAAAAACCGCGTTGAATAAAAAGGAATATAAACATGTCCAAAATCCAACAGCTTGACGAAAAATTAGTGGAATGCTTTTCAAAATTGGGTATTGCAATTTGACATGTGTAACCCGAGTGACCTTGCTGAAAGACCAAATCACATTTGCGGTTTGTGAACTAATTTATAATTCCTACTGTGTGTGAATATGGTCGAAAATTGTTTGGCAATTGTTTTTTACTGTGTTAAATTTCGTGGTTTCGGTGTGAAAGCAATGTCGCTAATATATCTGTCAGAGGGGCGTTTTGTTTTCGGCTTGTGACACATGGCAGTGATTTGTGTCGACCACACAACATTCGAATATGTCTGTTATTGTTATTAGCCGATGATACGTTTGTTATTATTTTAAATGTTAATACATCGTAAATGTATTAGAACGTCGTTAGTTGTTATTTTATGGGAGACACAATTGTAATTGTAATTGTAATAAAATAAATACCAGTAGATATAGTCCAGTGAAATAAAAATTATTAGGAATAAGATGTATCTCTTTGGTACTTACCTTTTTTCTTCCAGTTAATTAATTTAAGTATGACCCTATATTAAATTAAAGCAGTATTGGAAATGTTTAATCATCCCAGAATTAACTACTTATTGTCATTTATCTCCTCGAAAACAATCTACATTAAGACTCTTTATTATTATTACTAATGATCGTAGAAAATTCTGTTATACCTGGAAAGACGTTTTGCGTAACAACTTATCAAATATTGCTGTCATTTTCTTATTAATAAAATTGTATATTTATCAAAATTTAAGTCCCTAAAAACTGCTCAACAAAGGTCTAATCATAACTACCTTTACATAAACAAAATTCTTCGTCACAGTATTACACAACTGAACAATTCGCTAAGGAAATTTGCATACTAAATAAAATTACAACAAAACTTTCTCTTACGGAGTTTTACCAAAGATTACGCGAGAAATAGATGCGTTACTAGCCTTATAAATCACGGTAGAGCAATAATGTGGGCTCGGATCCCCTGGGGAAGCGAGAGAAATGCGTCCGACGAAAACACTTCCTTTTGTCACATAATCACCCAAATTGTTATTAGACAGAATAAAGACATATGGGTGAGGGGATACGATGGATATTTATAGGAGGCGTGAGACACGACCTTTTAATAGCGTCATTTATATGAATAGTTCCTTGTTCTTATTTTTAGCTTGGATTGATCGGTTTGATTTTGATTTACTGTGACATAATTGTTTCATATTTAATTTTGTTTATAAATGTTGACATTATGATGATACTGTCGTATTTAGTGTCCGAATTACAATGACACGGCTATATTTTCATGTCGAGTAAATAAGTAAGCATCTCAATGAGATATATAGGTACTTACTGCCTATGTTTACTTGAGATGCCTTAATAAATTTGTAGAAAATGTTCAAACTTTATTAAGATGAATAACATATCTTAGTTAAAAATTAACATCTTATTCTTTAAGCAATTTATAGGTACCTATAAGGGAAAGACAAGAAGGGTTGATTTTTACAATTACATACATACTTTCTCTTTATTATCACTTACTTTAACAGTAAAGGAAATTATGAGGTAAACCATGTGTACATAGATATACTCGTAGGTATACGAAATTAACTAATAAGCAAAACTTTCTCGATTTAAGACAACACCTATAATATCTGGTTAGTACTTTATGGACTAGTAGTAGGTTCACGATAGTAGACGGATTAATGATGAGCATTATAATTTCATTACTTTAAGGCCCAGGTTCTCAAACTTATAAAGAAATAATCTTCGCTCACTTTAAGAAGATCCCAATTATCTATTTTCTAGTTCCTCCAAAAATTTACAAAAGAACGAAGGTTACGTAACGTACCTACCTACGAATGTCTGTACCTGAAATGTTTTTTAATTGAAATTAAAGATTAAATGTAAAGACTTACTTTAAATTTCTCTGGACTACACCATATAAACGCTCACTGCAATAAGTGAGCTTTATCGCAATTTGAGAATCACTGCTATACCCAGTAACAATAATTGTAGCCATTTAACAATAATTGGAAGTTAGCAATAACTGTTTTATTGCCGAATTGAGATTGAGAAGTATCCTCGTTAATCAGAAAATACTTGTAGCTACCACAATAAATAAAGCATAAAACGCGCCGTAAACTCAAGTGGGATCTTAAAAGGGATTCAAATGGTTTGTTTTGACTTCGGTCTGGAGAGGTATTAAAAAAATTATCAGCCGACTGAAACTTCAAAGGACCCGCACTCTCGAATCTCTCGACAGTCTCGACGCGCCTCGTCAGTGCCGCTTTGAAACACCGTTTTGGTTTCATTAGCAATTTGTCGGTTTTATTTTAAAAATTGATCGTTTTCGTCATATGCTACAAATGAGTTTGACAGAGAGTGAGCAGGTTTGTCAAGAAACAATAATAAGGTTTGGAGTATTTCTGCGGTGGCTTTAATATTGAAACGTTCATTTTGTTGATTGCAGAACATCTCTATAAGAAATAAATGCACCTCACTTATCCATATTTATCTCTTTTATATTGATTTTACTGATAAAGCTTGTTAATATCTATGATTGGTACACAACATTTAAGTAAAGTTTTTGATTAGATTGATTATTTGGTAATTTATAGTTAAGAAAAATGTGTTTCTGTATAAAAACCGTAATTATTTAAAATTTCATGCAGTTTATTTGAGAATTTGGGTATCTTTAATCTTTATTACAAACAACTTATAAATAAACATGTTAAGAAAATAATGTTAGGTTTTCTTTTATAGTGCTGGAATGCAGATACTCTATTCATTAGTGTTACAACGTCGACATTACTAAACGTTCAAGTTCGTAACGATAAACATCGGTCGTTAGTCTGTCACGGGCACTGCACTAACTGCCGCAGTATTCCACGCGTGCAACGTTTTTGTACATTTTTGTACCAAAGCTTTTTGTACCGCACTTTTTCCTTCCCTAAAATTTTTGAATTTCGAACGAGATTCGAACGCGTTCGGTTCGAGCCCATTAGTAGGCGCCTTTAATTTATGCGTTCCGAATTCAAATTCTTGTTTGTGTTGGCATTTTGGCGCCAACTTTGATACGTTGGCAGTACCGCTAATGTCTTTTTTATCAACATTTTAGTGGCCAACGCTTGCAGTTATGAAATACCGCGTAGTTAAAAAATATTAGTCTATGGAAATACGTATATCGCTAATAAGTTGGTTCCATGTTGTTGTTAAATCTCATACCTAGAGATATTATACTTGGAGTAGTTGTCCAACAAATAATAAAAGAGAAGATGACAAAGTTATACTTATCTTTGTCTAATAATTTTATTCGATTATGTAGCCTCATTTCCGTTCTCTTTTCTTTCGATGGACACATTATAGCATGGCTCCTCTTCTCTTAGTATGTAAATATCTAAGTAATTCTATGTTAATTCTGCCTTTAATTATCTAAAAATTATAGTGTTGCCATATGCAACAAAAAAATCATTCACTATTAGATATTAAACAAAAGCGTAAATTATCTCAATTACAAACCATAGATAATAATCATAATTTGCACGACAACAAATCACGGCTCACAAATGGCAACACCAACGCATCATCTCACAATGCTGGTTAATTAATGCCATACTAATTGCTCCTAATGAGATATTGTGGCATTCTTGGCGGAGGCCCAATATCTTGTCATATATCCATATGTTAATCAAGCGATTAATTTTATAAACTGATTAATTAGCTATTGCGAAAATATTAATTGGGTTTTTCATGTTCCTGTCAGCTCTTATAACTGTGGTCATAATTAAATGAATTGTGTTCCAAGATCATTCACATACCGACCTTTTTTTCTTTTTTTACTATATTTTACTTAGTTGTACATAAATGCCTGTTTATTTAAGACCTAAATATTTCTACCATTAAAAAGGTTAATTTTTTTTTAATGTTTAATGTAGGCCTATTTCAAATGTTTTCAATAAAATCAACTGGTATAATGAAATAATTATCATTAAGCCACTCAATATTAAATCACTATGTAAACAAAACACCGCTATGTAAACAAAAAAAAAGTAAATTTGAAATGTTACTGGCTAAAGTTCCCAGCATTAAGGCGAAAGAAAAAAGTAAAAATAAGGTGTGATACAGATAATGCACAAAATGTTTGCGATAAAAACAATCTTAGGTGGTTAGCCAACGGGGCGTAAAACTGGGAGTTACGTGCTCGCTTACCGAATATCGGCCGTGTGAACCGCTCGCGGCGTCCGTGAGATTGTGGTCGCAGCCTAATCTTGTCTGATAGCACCTTATTGAATATTTTATTGTTTAAAAAATAAATCGCCGTAAAAAAGCATCATCTATCAGTCTAACTGATAGTAACCCCTGCCTACCATAGACATCTGTTGTTAACTATAATTGAGACCAACCTGACCATTAACCAAATAACAATGAGAGTCATATCAGAGGAAGCTCACAGATTCGTTTATAGTTGCTACCCCTGAGGACTAAGTTGGAACGCCTCGGACAAGTATGTATCTTCCTTCAGACCAGAACATATTCGTACTGAACGCTGCTGTTATAAGGCAAAAATATGAGTAACGGTGGTGCCGCCGGAGTCGAATCACAAGGGTTCTAACACCTTTAACCCAACCCCAGATAACATTAAGAGTACCTACCACCTGAAATAAGATCTATTTATTATTAATTGTTCCAATATTAATATCCATTCCAATATTAAGTTCCAATATTATAATCCAGTAGAATAGGACTACAAAAAGTATCAACCTTACAACCAACCAAATTCTACTATACTGCTCGTATTTATACTACAGGTAAATATCTTTCTCCCTAACATTTTTACGCCTTTTCCAATTGTACCAGACTTCCTCCAGCAAGTTCGTCATGGTATTAATTAATTCCTCAATAGTGTCACGTCTGCGAGCTTGAGATAAAACCGATACGTGCCGATCGTTTCTGTACTCAGTGTACATTGATCGGTGATCGGATTTAATGCACTTTCAATTTAGACGAGTTGTGTCGGCTGCTGCCGCTATATGTGTCGTAGGATTTGTAGGTTGCTGCTCAGTTAGTAGACGTAGATACGATAATTTATAAAAATATTTCAGCTCAATCGGACACTGGGAATTGAGTCAAATTTAAGTTACATTCACGAACACATACGGCAAGCTAAATAAAAGATTTTAAAATTGAAATAGCGAGCGAGCCTGAAGCTTCGCAGCACTTGCCATGTAGATACATCGGTAATAAACTCCAATTGTCAACTTTAGGAGTGCTAGGAATAGATAAAGAATCGACCTGACTAATGTTTCTATATTTACTAAAACTATGTAGATATGCATGTATTCCATATTAATATTGTCACCTGTACGTAAATTACTTTTCAAATTAAGCACCTAAGGTAACTTCTGTCTACCAATTTATATTTTAAGTTGACATTTGACATGTTAACGATAACATACGAAAACTTGTATGCAACTCAAGGCATGGCGTGCGGACGTCGAAGACAACAGCGTAATCGATAGCGATTTGGTTCGTTACTCCGAGCTGTTTAGTCGATGGCCTTCGTTCACTACGGATGGGGTGACCATATTAGGAATGAGACGTGTTATTAATTTATTGGTGTGGTAGAAACCTTTTATGAGCACTTATCCGAGAGGTTCCTATTAGTCAACACAAGATTAAGTTTGAGCTAACTTGGATTAGGCTGACTAAGTTAATAACTTAGAGATAGTAGAGTATGTTGTTTTATGACAACAGAATTTTAGCATTCTCATTGACTGTTTTTTATGTGCTAGTAGCAAACGAGTTTACAGTCCACCTGATGGAAAGTGACATCTGTAAGAAACTCCATATAATGTAGGGGTTCTGCTCAAAGTCGTTAGAGATTCGTTGCTAATTTTGGGCTAAGGCACCTGATATGTAAGTCAGTTAATAATTCTTCCCATTAAAATACAGAAAATACTTCATGCGAAAAATTGGTATGGCGTTATCTTCCCGGTTGCACTGATTCTACCTTTCGACGTTGACAATCTGACGACGACAACATGGTGTCATAAAGATAATAATAAAGTCCTGTATTATCCTAATCTCCCTTTCATCATGGTTCCTCTACAGGCGATACCCGTCAATCGATACGCACGTATTAGCGCATTCGTGAAGCCTGATCTTGTTTTATGCCGGTGTGAATGAATGTGGTTGAAAAACTCGGAGATTAAATCATGTGGATGGCTTTATCCTGATCGTTAACTGAAATACCTAAGTGTTCGGAGATTTTTTTGGTCGGCCATGACGTTTTAGTATTGGGTTCTTTTAAGGACAAAAGGGAATGATTTTGGAGATCACTCAGGTGCACCGATATTTACGGCAAACCATTTGTCGAGTTATGAAATGAATTTTCGTCAACCCGTTGTTACATTGCTGGACACTGGTTTTCGTTCAGAGTGAAAAGATTTAAGACATATTCCACCACGCTGGCCAAGTTTGTATTGGCAGACCTCACACATTTTTAAAAACTTATGTTTTAATAGAATTTTTAGGCACATATGAATCCTCACGATGTTTTCCTCAAAGGTCCAAACTTCAAAGGTCTGTAAAGTCTACTAGAGTGGTGCTGGTGGACTTTGACCTAAAACCTTACCTATATTCAGAAAAGAAACCCCAACAGCGGTACAGAATTGGGTGAACTGAAACGCAGGTAAACTGCTTGATTTTCCAAAAAAAAAACCACCCAAATTTCAATCCGCTTCCAATCCGTAATCAATCAAGCTTTAAAAAAATCAATCGCCCACACATAGGTTCCGCTACGCTTTTTGCTAACTGCCAATAGATCCTCTGTAGATGGACTTTTTGTATAGGATTTGTCGGACACGCGTAACAAGACAGGATATTCAATTTGTTCTTGTTAAGGAGCTGTCTCCGTCTTTTGTTCATGAATCACGGTTTAGATGCGTTTGATTTGGTTCACTTGGGCTGTAGTAACGTTGATTGTGCTCTGTTTTGGTAGTTATGCTACAGGTTACAGATAAATCGGTAAGCTTGTTGGAACCAGTTGTTATGTGATAAAGTTGCAGCTTTTGATTAGGTACTTATGCTTTACAAAGGAATCTTGCTTGTTTATTGCTTATATTTTGTTAATTGTCAGGAACCAAATTAGTGAATAAATTGTTAGGTTAGGTTCGGTTAGCCTAAGGTACCTTAGGTTTCGAAACCAAGGTATATCATGCAAGATCCTCAGTTTAATTACAAATTCACTTTATTAATAACTAATTCGCAATATATAAAGCTATTGGCCATTTTCACTATGTCATTTTTTTGATCACAGGACAACATCCATTAGAACTTTGCTAGAGTATCTTTTTTAATAAGTACAGAAATTCACAACGATCTTTTTATTCAACAAAACATAAACAATTAGGTATGATACATGTGATGTGTATGTTACACAATAAAAACAAATTAAGTCTACATTTTACTAAATCTATATTTTAAAATAAAGAACCTACATGTAACTCAGCTGTGTAAAAACTCACACAAAATCTAAATACGGACACTAACTAATCAGAAACATCAAACGCTTATCACAATATTAGTGAAACAAAAAAACACCGGATACTTATCCCTAATTAAGACCAAACCAAACATTGTCACGGGCCATTATGTGGCGTCGCCGTTTGTCTGTCGGTTCGTCTGTAACACTTGCAGATCAAATCGGCCGTGTACGAAACCAGGCGTTCAGTTGGAACAACTTTGTGTTTTGATGCCGCTTCAAGAAAAAACGGTGTCCTAATCTATATTTACCGAAATACTCACTTTTGAGTAATCATTGTTGATACCAAACTTTTGAAGCTAGAACGAAATTCAGACGATAAGTTAGTTTAGTTAGTTTTAGATAGATATTTCTGCCTTATAACAGCAGTGTTAAGCACTGTATTCTGGTCTAAAGGGAGTGGTAAGGAAGACATACTTATCCGAGGTGTTCCACCCCAGTCCTCAGCGGTAGTAACGCATCTGTGGTCAACCTCAGGTAGGACCTTGATCTTATCTGAGGTTGATTACAGATGTCCATTGGGGGCAGTGGCAACTTACCATCAGGTGGACTGCATGCTCGTTGGCTAAATTTTTATTTACTTGCAGGTAGACTTCTTTATTGACTTTGAATCCCATTGTAAGAAAGTACCATAGAAATATGTTCTGATATGCAAACCGTTTTATGTCCCACTGCTGAGCACGGGTCTTCTCCCACAACTGAGAGAGGCTTGGAGCGTACTCCACCACGCTGCTCCAGTGCGTGTTGGTGGATAACAGTGTGTATATGTGTAGTTATATACAGACGTGAATTCACCATTCAATTCATTTACATAAATCCACTTGCTTTGTTAGTTTTACTTACGAATATAATGAGTTAAATTAATGAAGTCATAAATTGTACCTATATACCGTATAAAACTGAGTAATCAAAAATTAACATAATATGGTTTATTTACATTACAATTATGTTTTAATTGCTCATTACCGTTTGTTTCAATTCACGCACACTTTCATGGTCCCTATATACAATGTTTTAAGATTGAATATCACTAATATCTTGGGCTATTATAAGTTGCAATAAATATACTTGATAATTATACTCTTAATTAGTTACTTTCTGTATATTTTATGCCGTTTCAAATAATTATAAGTAAGTTGTTTGCTCCTTTCTTTTTTGACTGACTTTTTGGCTCCCTTTCATTTTAACAGTGAAAATGACCATTGCGTGCAAACAAAATCGTCTCTACATAATGTAAAACAAAGTCGCTTCCCGGCGTCTGTTCGTTCAAACCTTTCAAACCACGTAACTAATTTTAATTCGGTTTTCATCAATAGATCAAGTGGTTTAAGAAGGTCTTCTTCCCTCAGGAGCAATGTAGATACTGTTTATTATAGTCAGGGCATACGAAGTCGCGGGTTTCAGCTTGTTTAATATAGGTACTTAAATTAAGTTCGACTGTGTTATTTTGCTTAAATAGCTCAAAGTTTATTTTCTAATATTATAAGAAACTATGCCCTATTTAATACCACAATGAGGATAAGTAAGTGTACGTAAGCTCTTACGAGTATTTATTTGTATTTATTAGTCAGTGTTATCAAAGCTATAGGTTTATATTCATAAGTTTATTTACAATCATAACAATTCTATTCGTTTGTATCTCTATCTAAACTAAGTAATACCTGCGATTTTATTTGCGTACGTACGTAGTTGA
>DWPV01000098.1:0-42259 GCA_018251915.1 Urbanus proteus proteus
TACCACCCCCTTCAGATCAGAACACAGCAGTGCTGTTATTAGGCAGAAATACGTTTGCCGCTGGAGTCGAATCACATATAATTCTACCACCTTTAAACTATTATTAGTCAACTTGAAACTATTTATGACCGCTCTATTTATAAACAATCTATGACATAATGTTATTACTTTGCAATCTACTTCGTCCTTGAAATGTAAGCTCGATAAATCTTCTGTTATTGTTTATTTTGATGTTTTTATGTAAAAGGGAGATGTTAAATAACTTTGCGTTAGTATCGTGAGAAAAGTCGAGAGTATTGCATGTGTGACCTTAGGTTTATATAGGAGGAGCAAAAAGAAATGCTAAAGTACCTCAATGTTGCCAACTCCAAGAGTTTTCCCTTAATATAGGGGAAAAAATTATTAACTGAATTTTTATTTCGGTATGAAATTGCAGCCACAAGAACCTTGTCTTCTGCGGCTAATTATGTAGTTTAGATGACCTTTTTTGCCGCCAAATTACAGAGACACTGCAACGTTATTTTTTGTGATAGATTAAGTAGGCTGTTTTTTAAATTGTTTTGATGTGTCACTGATGTACCTGTGTCATAGTTTTGGTCTTATTTTTACTCCAAGGTTAAAGGTGTTTACAATAGGTTTAGCTTTGACGTATATGAACGGTTAATCTATCCAAATCTTTTTACTCAATGCATATGAAAGCATACATGATACCTATAACAAAAATGCAATTATTTTTTTTGTCTGTCTGTCTGTTTAGTTAAAGCTAGATAAAAATAATGTTAGATAAAAATAAATTACTACTTACTATTTATTTATAACATTATCGGGTCAAAGACCGACAATTGAGACAGATTAGTGCAATATAGATTTATATCACGTTCCTAAATAATGTGTAGTAACAAGATTGCTTTTACGGCCAGTGAACATATTATGTTATTATCCTACTTTCTAAACGTTTTATTATTTATTGTTTGCTAATACAAACTTATATTTTGATATTATGGAGCCTTGAAAAATACTTTTCTATTTTTTTTATCTTACGTTTATATTAAAATAGTTTTTACACGCAGCTTCGCTCGCGCTAATGTGTACATGTCATTCGCACAAAGAGGCCGTAGGTATAAAAGTAGGTACATTGCAGATATAAGAGTTAATTCTGTATCCCTCGGGAGTAGTATAATTTTTCGGTATGAAACGTACCCTATGTCCTTTTCCAGACCCCTGGCAATGTGTGTGCAAAGTTTCATACTGATCGGCTTAGTAGTTAAAGCGTAAACTGATATTCGCATTTATAATAATTAGGATATTTCGAAGGTAGGTATCACAAGTATACGTATTAAAATTTAAAATCAATCGACATAAGTATTACTAATCGAAATACCAAAAAGAAATGAATCTAAATTCAAAATTTGAAATACTTGACGTTTCGGACATTAGGTACCTACTATGCGATCAAAATAAGAATAGGAACGAAAATGATCTTGATCTGAAATTATTACCTGAATAATAAGATTTGGAAAAAAATAATGTACTTATGTATTTTTTTATGTTTAGATATATTTATTATTGTTTAAATAGTTAAAGTCAATTATGTATTAAGATTTTTCGCACACGCTTGATCGCTATGCGATCACACAAAATCATTCTCAGATAAATAAAGTAGATAGATCTATCATTCCTAACAAAAAAATGAAACCATTTTTAAAATAGCCGGGTAAACTAACTAAAGGTACTGAACAAGAAACTACACTAGTTTTGTGTAAGTGTGTGCGTATAAATAAATACATGCAAGTAGCGCAGTTTTTTGGCTTCACTCAAATACAAGGCGGTGAGTAATCTACCTATTATATTTGTCTGAGCTCGACACTGACAATTATTGTGTATATTTATTTTACGGTGGTTTGCGGGACCCCAATATAAGTGGAGTGCGAAGTGCATAAGGCTGACCGGTCGCCAAAGGATTGCACGGAAGATTGAGGTATTTATAATATTGTTATCATTGTCATTACTGATTCACAAGAGTTTCTAAATTATTTCCGGATCAAAACAACGACCTTATTGATACAGTTTATTTTTAAAAGTTTTTTTAATGTTATAATTCATTTACTTGTATATTTGTGTCTTCATTTATTCCTTGATTTTCTTTTAATTCTATGACCATTCTTCCAATGTTTCACATTGCCAGTATTTCAAAGGTTACGTTTTTCCTAATGTTTATCGGACTTAATTCATGGTAGATATTAGCTACCCTTTTTTTCTTGGGTACCTAATGTATACCTACTATATAAGAGTACATACTTATTAAGCATCCAAGAGGAGGTTATTCGGCTAAATTTTTCGTAATCTCCTGACAATAGACATAATAACATAGTTAAGTCTAAATCAAGGTTGAGGCTAAACCACAGAATGCAACTATAATTTGGACATTCGCTTTGTGACACTAGCTAAAGCCATGGCTCCGTCTGCATAACTCACCTGTCACTTTTCGCTACGTTTTTTTTGTATTATTAATATAATCAGCTAGCGCTGATCCCCGCTGTTTCACCCGCGTTTAAAAATAAAAAAGAATAAATATTTAAACATAAATGTCATCAATCTTTCAGTGAAAGTCTCGTCGAAATCGGTCCAGCCGTTTAGAAGATTACCTCAGCCAAACAGACAGACATACAATAATTGTTTAAACTGCATTTTCGTTATAGGTTTCGTGTCTCCTTTTATATGTATGGGATAGATTGGAGGACTGAAAATAAATTAATTAAAAAATCTATAAATTTATTTTTTTTGGCTGCTTGTTTATCTGTATGTGTGAAGTCGCATGAAACCAAAATATTAACTTTTAATTAACTTTTTTGCACGTAAAAGGATTTGTATACGTAGTAAAAATAATAAACTAACTTATACTTACTTGGTATTTTGAGTTTTTAATAGAAAAATCTTACTGTAGGTAATAGGTATACGGGAAAAACAGAGAAGTTTATTATAATAATCAAAACTAGAAAACAACATTTTTTGGTTTTACGTCATAGGAATAATAAAAAGGCTTATATAAGCACTAGTTGAACCCCGCGGTTTCACCCGCGTTTAAAAAGTAAAAAAGAATACATATTTAGATATAAATGTCATCCCGCTGTCACGCGACGGCGCGCATGCGCATGGAGCGCGCGCAAATAGATTTTTCAAAAATTAAGGTAGCGTATGTTACGCCTTGGACCTTCAGCTATCTTTCAGTGAAAGTCCCGACAAAATCAGTCCAGCCGCTTAGAAGATTAGCTCAGCAAAACAGCCAAAAATTTTTTAAATTGCATTTTCGTTATTGGTATCGTGTATACTTTTATATGCATTTAGTATAAAACTGTTATTTTGAAATCACAAACAGACACTTCGATTTTATTTATTTGTATAGATGATATATTTGACTTTTGTAAGGTAAAACAGGTTGGGTATACAGGAAAGACAGGCTAAATATTCATGGTCTAGCTTAACGATAGCAGTCTATAATTCAAAATAATATTTTTGTTTCCTTCGAGCGAAAATCACGTGTTCAAATTAATTAAAAGGATAAATCTATTTGTAGTACCTGTTTTTAATCAATTCAAATTCAAATTCAAATTCATTTATTGCATTATTACAGATACATAAAGTCATTACATTTGATTGAAATTCCTCTGTAATATACCTATTAGAGGTGTGCAAATTAAAATTCATAGTACAATAAATAATCTTAATAAAATCATTTAATATTTATAATTACCAAACTTACATATTAATTATTTCAATAAATAATTAAAAATTATAAAAAACAGGAATTAATTTAAATTAGAATGTCAGTCAATATTATAAATTATAATTAAATATTAGCATAATTTGTCATTCAGATATTCAGCAACATTATAATAACACTTTTTTATCAGCATTGCTTTTAATTTACTTTTAAAACATATAGCAGTCATTTCTTTCATGTCATCCGGTAAATGATTAAAAATTTTTGGTCCCATTATGTATACACTATTGCTAAAAAAACGTGTTTTAGAATTTGTGTGTGGTAATACATTAAATTTATTTCGTGTCTTTCGTAGTCTTTTGGTATATTCTATTTCAAACAAAGCCAGATTATTCTTAATGAAAACACACACTTCCAGTATATATAAAGATGGTAACGTAAGGAGATTCAATGTAGTAAATACCGATTTACAACTATGTCTTTGACTCACACCTAGTATTGCACGCACGCATTTTTTTTGAAGCCTGAATATTTTAATAATATCCACTGAGTTTCCCCAGTGGATAATACCATATCTCAGATTGGACACCACAAATCCATAATACGCCACGATAGCAGCCTGCTTAGAAGCATTTTGTGCGAGTGTTCTGAGAGCGAATATGAATCTATTAAGTTTTTTGCATAGATATTCGATGTGTGGTTTCCAGCTCAGATGCGTATCTAATATTATGCCTAAGAATTTATGCTCATGAACCTGTTCAATGACATGTTGACTGTTTTGAATTATTAGCTGTTGTCCATTGGATTGGTGAAAATAGAACTGCATGTATTTAGTTTTGGCGAGATTAATTAACAGATTGTTTTGTTTTAGCCACTTTATGTTATTATCCAAGGCACGGTTTGCTACGTCTTCATATTTTTCAGTACTGTTATCTCTTATTATTAAAGTAGAGTCATCTGCAAACAATATCATTTTTTGGTTAGTACTGTCAGGTAAATCATTTATATAAAGAATAAATAGAAGCGGACCCATTATGCTGCCTTGAGGCACTCCATACTCTACATTCTGCACGGAAGACTGAGCTTGAAGTTCACATTTACTATTTTCGTCAGTATAGCTTATTTCTGTATATTGTCGTCTTTTGTCAATCAATACTTAATTTTATGATGGACACTAACACGATGACGCGTTTTTAGACAAAACCAACAACAGTACAAGTGGTAACAAATCTACAAAACTTCATTTTCGTGTGAAAAAAAATGTTCTGAACCTCGGAATTTTTGAAAACTGCCAAAATTTTACATCATATTTTCTTCTTTTTTTAATTAGTGTGCATTTTAGTCATTTTATTTCAGTGCGTTTTATAACACATCCTTTTTCAACATAAGATGAACATGGACTTTGGTCTGGGCTTTCCAATGAGAGAGGACCCAGTTATGAACACAGTAAGTGACCATCGTTCATTTGTATTACACCCCATGTAAGACCACACTCCTACCCGAGGTCGGCCACATATGCGTTGCTACCCCTGAGGTATAAGTAATTGTCACTTTTATCACACCCTTTAACCAAGAATACAGTAACGCTTAACACTTTTTATTATAAGGCGGAAATACATAGGTGTGAGGGTGTTTCCGCCGGAGTCGAACCACAAAGGATTCTACCACCTTTAAAACTTGTTCACTTGTAAATTTTACTCACATGCTTATTTATTTAATTTATATCACTACAGGTAGGTACCTCGTAGTAAACATGAAAATAAATAATCATAGACTCATAGACACAATCGCTGACCCGTGTGGCGGAACGGTTACCATACCCGTCTGACGCACAATGGGTCCCGGGTTCGATTCCCGGCCAGACAGACATCTGAATGAGGAATTTAGATTTCCGTTCTAGGTCTGGGTGTTTGTGTATTCGTGTATGTGTATGTCCATGGCACCCACGACACAGGAGAAAATCCTACTGTGGGGCAATGAGTGTAGAAAGTGTTTTAAGTTTTTTTTTTAAGTTTAATTAGAATTTTTGCCACACTAAAAGAAGAGTATGCTATGTTTTGAAAGGAAAGTGAATACAAGGAAAATAATACCACAGTAATTCTAATAATTGCAATATATATATATTTTTAAAGACATAAATTCATTCTAAACTTATTGAGGTATAATGTTCCAGACAAAATAATCTACTCTAAGTAGTAGTACACAATAAAATTAATATTTTTCTTAAATTTCATTAAAACTGCATAACATATATATTTTTATATGTAGGTACATAACATCTCACAGTCGATTTCTGTTTCAAATGCAGTAACTACAATAATGATCATAGTACCTATGGTGTATATAGAGAGCTCAAGATGTAACTGGTTCGTCATGAAATTTGAAACATGATTTTGTGTAATAACATTTTACGAACAATCACTTACGAAACAGTAACAAAAATATTTTAATCAATATCATATAATCATTTTAACTTTATAAATCAATCATTTGGAACACATTCTGGACCATCGCGTTAGGTACAATATAAAATAACATTGCCTATATCTAACACGATTCAGTAAAATATAACACGCTCACATTCAACTTTAAAGATATAAATAATAAACTAGAAGATTAATAAATAGAATTATTAATATCACAGTAGATTAACTGCCAGCTAGTTTCTACCTTTCCCTATGAGCAAGCGAAAAACAATGTGGAAGAAAGTTGTTCAGCGTATCTTTGTAAGTGACTTTTGTGGTTAGATTACTTCAATAACAACAACGTGAGGACTGAGCTGACAGCATCGGTAAAAACTGCTGTGATATTGACAACATATCGACGTCTTTATGCTTACCACACACGCTTAACGACATCTCAAACGATATCCTCCGATATACCATAACTTCGAATCCTTAAAACTACTGGTAACCATTAAACCAATGCATCGATGACTTACCGACACAAAGAAAAATCTAACAAATACATATAATTTCATTATAAAGAAGCATTTAAGAATATTGCAGAAACAGCGGACGTGAAGAAATGAATAAACAGGAAGGTAATTGATTAGTTGTTAAAATATGATACTATTACGTAGTGGGCTTTAACACAAAGAGATAAATAAAGTAATAAAGTTATACATTATGTGGTAATGAATATTATAAACAGTAAACAACCTAAAGTCGCCGTATACAGATTAAACCAGAGTTTTAATAAAAATCAATGGAGCACTGTTTTTGAACAATATTTGTGTTCAATTTGATCTTTTAATAAACACGTTAACGCATATATTTTACAGCCCTTAAATTCTTACAATTTATGTGACAAATTGTTACCGAGTAAGAAGGCTACTGTGCTTCAATCCAAAAATAAATTTATTTCGCCACTATGTAATGTAATATCTGTAAAAGCGCAATATTTCTTTGGATTTGCTTTTATATGTTTATTTAAAGATCAGCAGCAACAGAGCGGTTCGCCGTGCTCAGCGCGTTTGGTTGTTACTCTTCAATCGAAACCTATAAAATACAGGATATTCTATATTACAAATTACAATATAAGTGTTTAAGATGGTACGTACTTATAGCAGGAGACATATTTTTAGAAAGTTTTATTGCCCACATAAAATCATTGCATGTCATGTAATGATGATTATTATTCTGAATCATCCTTCACAATATTCGTACTCGTATTGATCCGGATGTTTTCCAGTAATTAAGTATTAGGTACACCATTAATAATTTTATTATTTACGAAATAATAATAACTACAACTTTGAAATACCACCGTAATTCTATGCCAGTATAATAATATAAAATCTACACATGCTAATTACAGGTAGTACAGATAGAAATAAAATTAATTTTCTCATTTAATTGTGTACACGGTATGGTATATACAATACGGCATATTTTTGAATTTGATATTATATTCTAATAATTTATATCATAAGTAAATATTCTACATAACTAATTCAACATGAATATATTGTGATTAAAGGTGAAATTATTACTCACATTCGGGTTTAACGGATTACAAGTAACTATTAATGTAATTGGCGAAAAACTAGGCAATACAACTCCTTAGTAAGTCAAAAAGTAGTTCGTAGGTACACTTATTTGCATTTACATATTTACAAGCATAGATCTTGTTTGAAGAAACATAGAAAAAATAAGAAATAGAAAAGGACTGGAGGCACAATTTACAACAGTTACTTCTAATGTTTTAGAATGAGTGAATAGCAGGTTTATATTAAATTCACAAAATAAGTTAACAGGGAAATGAGAATCTATTTTGTGTTAATTAGTATGTGTTGGCAAATTTTTCTTTAATATCGATTGTAACATTACCTTTTTCACCGCATAAAAACCTTCTTAATTTTCTTCTTAAAATTTAACACAAATGTAAATAAGACAACCAACCAAGGACACATTAATATTACACGCAGACGTAACTAATCCTAAGTACGAAGACGAGGTTTGTAATAAGTAATAATGTCCAATCATCGACGGACAGTGGACAAAATTAATATCAAACAATTCATTTAACTAATAAAATTATTCATAAATAAAGTAAAAACACTCTCTTTAAAAAAAATAACATGTATTTCCGTTAATAGAAATTTTGTTACTTATTAAGACTTAGTGTCGACTAGCGCTCTTATCAGCCTACTTCACTGAGGCAGGTGTCTGATTGCCGCGTTCATCGTGATGTGTGAGTGGAATGATGTTATAAGAGATAAATTGTGTATTTTGCTTTAAATTTAAATGTGTTAAAAATATCAATTTTATTTTAGGTTTTCTCAATAACCAGATAAACCTTCGATTTGATATTAACATACATAACAAATCAATTTTTAAATTATGCTTCCTTTGTACTGAAATGATAACATTTTATTATTACGACTTTGGTGACGAGTGTATACAATATTGAGCAAAATTTTGGCTAAATAAATTAATAGGTAGTTAAACTATGTACAATTTGATTACTTAAATTAAAAATGTCTTTATCTAAATTAATAAAAATACAACACTTAAATTATAAAAAATAAGGAAATTATATTAAAAATAATTCTAATAGCTTCAATATAAATTGAGATCTGTAAATTATATCAAACAAGTGGTATTAAATGTTTACGTGGGATATTACACACATGAAATCTATGCGTCCGATGTAAAGAAAACAAATGAATTAGAAATCTTTTTAAAATGGGAGTAGCTGTATATTTAAATTATTGATAAAAGTCGGTAAGAGGCACCTCAAGGTTTCTTCGATTTATCTAAACCCCGTTCAAAACATGAATATTGTATCATACAAAATGTAGATTTTACCAATACGAATATGAAAGAGAAAAACTTGTAAGATGAGGGATTGCAAGATTCGACCATTAACCACAGTTAACAAGGTAGAGCTTATCGCTTCGTTCGTCTTTCATTCAACAATGCCTAATAATATGATTACATTGTACTTACGATTATTAAATACTACATTATGACTTCAACTTAAAATACCACTAATATCTATGTAGATTACGTGTAATCTAAACCGCATTTAATTCTAGATTCTTACAATATGGCAGTTGTCAAATCGCTAGCTGAGTTGTCGCGTATATCTACCGGGGATCATTATTTGGTTTGGTGAGCGCAGTTTCGTTTTTTGAAACAATAAATCGGTTATTTTCGGTGAGAAGGACAACATCATGATGTTTTATCACAACCATTATTGCAATAATATTATGTATTTATTTGGTAATATTTGCAGGTACTTCACGCTTTACGATAAACGATACTATGTTACAGGAATCAAAATGACAATTTGAACCGGTCTGGATAGTGCAACTAGGATACGTAATAATTAATAATGAGTAATGGAATTCGTGTGAAAATAATAGATTTAACATTTTTGTGAGTATTTATATCATACTTGCGTTATAAAAATAATGTTTGTACCCATTAACTTTTAAAAGGATGGAGCTACATAGAATTTATTGAGAACAATGTAATTACCCCATTTACATTAAAGATAGTTACAGTGAACCAAAACTGTTTAGCACAATGGCAAGACTTCAAATTGTGTGTGAAAGCTGTTAATTATGTGTTGTGCATTTTTGTAACGTGATGTTTTGGAATTAAAAAAATATTTTAAATCACAATTACAACATAGCGCGCGTTACGTATCTGATATCGTTGTAAAATAAGTGAAATTAATGACATTTATAGTTGAAAAATATGTAACATGAGCAATTAATGAGTTGCCTGAACTCTACTATAATTGCTTTTCTAAGGCGCGATATTATTGCTACAGCTATGGAAGAATACAATCGATTGAGGCACATACTCACACAGTACTTGACATGTGCGTTTTTATTTATAAGAGCACCATGAATACTAGCAAAATCTGATCATTAGCTTGGTACATGTAAAATTATAACATGTATTCGTAGAATCCTGAAAAAAACTATATCTTTAGGTATCGTGAAAAGCAAATTGGCACATCCCAAATTATTTTTAAATAAAGTTTTGTAACTACTCTTGCAAAATATTATTATAATTATTACCTAGTGATAAACTTGATTTTTGTTTGAAAAGAAAGCTCGAAATTGGTAACCTTGGGTGGATGTAAAAAACCGCGCTGCATTGTAACAAAAATATTCGTATTTATTGCTCGTTAATAATTGAATAACGACGACAACATTGTATAATTAAAATCTATTTTAATATTGTAGACGGTCTTATTGGCACTGATTTGTCTGTCATAGAGGCTCGGTTAAATTGACATTCGCCCGGATTTTAAACGAGCTTTTAGACGACAGTCAACCACTTAAATTAAATGAAGCACGCAATTTTATTATACATTAAAAATAATTATACTAAAGTGGAGTAATACAATGTTGTCGTAATTGTTGCACTTTATAAAATACTGTACTTAAATATTTATTATATTTTACGCCCTAATTATTTTAAGAACCCAATAACGTTACATCGTACAAAAAATTAGATTTATACGATCACATTAAGTAACAATAATTCTATAATGATATATTATGTACACATCCGAAAATTGCTTTCAATTTTACACGTATAGAATAGAATATATTATATAATTCTCAGTATCATATTTATTTACAAATATAGTATAATTTTATTACTTAAGATATAATATTGCAGCTCGCAATCGCCTTTAGAAATGTATGCTTACTCGGCTTATTCCTTTCTTTATCACATTTGACATCCCGAAGACGGAGGTTTGTTCGGAACCTGGCGGATGGGTAAAGCAGTTGTATAGAGCATCATGGCGTCGTAAGTTTGCATCCGCACATTATTTTTATTGTGGGACTCTCCAGGACGTACATTTGTACGAAATTTGTATGCACATATTATTAATGCATTGTCGGTATTTACTTGTAAATACCACGTAACTTCATCATAGATTCCATTTCTATGATCTCATATATTCTTTGATGAACCCACTCATTTTCAGGTGTTCAAACGAAACATTATTCCTCCCGTTTTGTTAATTGCATTCCTTATGGTTGTAGCCTCCGGCACAGTCCGCAGTTCACGTTTGTCGGCAAGTGTGCGCTCGTGGTCCGCTCGAAGACGGCATGGTGAAGGAACAAATGTAGCGAAATACTCGGCAGTACTTGTGTTAGGTGTGACAATATTGGATATTTTATGCATTTAAGTGACAATATCTACTGCAATCATTTCGCTATATTTACCCCTATCCTTACTAACTACACACTGCGCGAGCGACTCTGAGTATTGTCTCCTTGTTCTGATAGAATCAACCTTGTATACGATACAGATATGTTCATAAAAATTTAAGTCTAAATTTGTGTAGTCTTTTAGTCGAATCTGAGATAACTTATGAGACTAATTCATATATTATTTATTACGTTTTATTTCATTATTATCTAGAAGTTCAGTCAATACACATATGTGATTAAATATCACTGAAGTATATTCGACCGGAATGCTTTTAAACCAAGTCGATTGTAAAATGGTGCACGTCGAGCACTCGATATTTATGCGTAGTGAGAAAACATTGTTACAGGGGTGACAGTAATACCGAATAAAGCACAATTTAAGGCGTGGACGGAATTCACTGACTTCATACTGATATATATCTTAGATGTAAGAATATACGTTCACGAGAAATATCCTCGTACCATCTTTCACTTCAGTATATGATGGACTGTTGCATATCTAGCCGATTAGCAGACTGAAGGGCGACTCGTTCTTTAAACCATTCATATAACGTTTAAGCATTTTATAAAAATAAACTTTATCTTTTATCAACGTTAACAACTTTTGTAATGCATTTTCATATTAACTCTTAAGTAAATTAAGTTGTCAGTTTTCTTCCAAAAATGTCACGTATATGTTTATAAGAAGATGCTGGTAATAATATAAGTTATAGAAAAACTATAATGTCTAATAAAAATAAAATATTTAAGATAGAAATTTAGTAGCATCCAATTAAAAGGAACTGTAGGCGTATACTATAACTATTAACCGGTTTTGTTTAAAAAATATAAAAGCTATTGTGTATTATGAAGTACGGTCTAACTATATATAAATTGGTAATACTCAAAACCAGTACAACTGGATCAGATAAACGGTAAGCATTGTTCGTAATACAATAACGATCTCCGAGTTGTTTAGTATGAGATAAGTGCGTGTACCTCTGTAACAATTGTTTCCACACCGCACAGTGTCAGTCTAAGCTTAAAACTACTCTTATAACTATTTATTATTCACAGTCTCTGACCGAGAGCGGCACACAATATTTTCGTGCGCGTCACAGTAAAGGCAAATCTACTGCACTACAAAAATACGTGGGCAATGTCCATTATGCAGTCAAAAATACGAGCCACATTCAAAGAGAAAAATATGTCTCCCTTAAATCTTTATATACTCAATATTTTATATTTTACTCCGTCTATACTTATATTTAATAAAAACTCGTTTATATATTTTCTCACCTTACACTAAATAACCCGCACACGGAATAGTTCTCGTACGTTGGGAATACTCTAACTCGTCGTAACGTTCGCTCCGACAACTGAAAAGTGATTGTTCACTTGAGGAGTAGCAAGGCACGCGCTGAGGCGAGCTCGCGTCGCTCTCGCTAATCGCCGAAGCGCGTGCAAGCCTTCTTCCACTTGCACTGAGTGCACCAGAGGTCCCTCTGGTCCATGCCGTACACTTTGCGGCACTTCTTGTTGTCGGAGCGCGGCCGCCGCCCGGGACTGCTCGGCGACCCGTTTGGAGTGAGACGCATGTGCTTCTGAAATATATATAACGTTTCATTCATTATTTATTTATTACTAGCTGAACCCCACGGTTTCATCCGCTTTTAAGAAGTAAAAAAGAATACATATTTAAACATAAATGTCATCGCGCTCTACCGCGACGGTGCGCGCGCATGCGCATGGAGCACGTGCTAATGGATATTTCAAAAATTAAACCTTCAGCTATCTTTCAGCGAAAGTCTCGTTAAAATCGGTAAAGCATTTAAAGGATTACCTCAGCTAAATAGACAGACAGACATACAGACAAACAATTTCATTATAGGTATCGTGTATACTTTCATATCCATTGAGTAAAAAATTGTTATTTTGAAATCACAAACAGACACTTCAATTTTATTTGTATAGGTGTAAAGATGTACAGATAATACCGAAAATATGCTGAGACTAGAGTAAGATGAGATCACAGTACATACCGGAGAATGCGAGCTTGACCAGGAATGCGTTAAAGGAATGCTTATGGGCCGTGCAGATCCATTCTGTAGACTTGAAAGCAGTCCTTGCCTACAAACAAAAACAATATTAATTCCGTGAACACTTAATGTACCTAACCCCCATAATCGCTAGGTACTCTACTCCAGGTACCTTGCTCTTCAGATTATGCACTCAACTGACATGTCATAAAAATTAACACTTAATTACTTTAAAATATGACGCAAGATTTTTCTAGCACATGGGGAAAGTATAAATAACCTTACAAAATGCAATGACAGATTTTTTTAAACAAAACTAGAATAGGTACTAAATAATTTAGTGTTTGTATAATCATTGCTAATATGGTTAATTTAAATTGATGTACCTGTAGGACCCAACAAGCTGTCGCTGATAATCAGGGTCCTCATGGGGCGGACGGCACATATCTCGGTGGGAGAGGGTGGGCGGAGGCGCAGGGGCGGCAGTTTCGCGCTCCGTGTAGTAAAACTCTTCCTCATGGTCACTTTCACCCTCCTTCTTGGGCCTGAAAAACAATAGTGTTTAATTAAAATTTATGGCCAATATTAATTTTGAAGCCGAAATGCTTCCAGAATATTTTGATGATAAAAGTGTGAAGAAAATAATACCGATAGACGCTGTCCTCAATATAAAACAAAATAAAAGCGGCAAGTAGGTATGTATCTAGATTTTTCTTAACGTAACCTTACACGGATTACCTAATGGTTAGAAAAAATATCGGGTAAAATAAAGAAAAAATAAACACGACAAATTAATTACATATGGTTAATTAAGAAGAAAGAACCTCAACAAATTAATTACAAATGCTTAATTTGATACTTCAATCGATTCAACTTTATTTTTATTGCATGACACGTGTGAAAGTCGAACAGTATTAAATGAATCGATAATCACACGCTTAATTTTTACTCGTATAGTAACAGGTAATAACTGGATTATCAATTAGATAATCGGTATAATGTATTCGTATTTTACCTAATAGACTGTATGTGATTTTTCAAATTTAGAAGTCGGTTAAAAATGCAAGAAATTCTTATTAAGAATAGTGGTAAGAGGGCAGAGTTACGTAAGCGGGCGGGCGGTGCGCGTTGACCTTGTGGCGGGCACGGGCGCGGGCCGGCTACGTAGCGACTAGCGAGCAACCTTGTCGTGTCGCAGTCTCTCTGCTTCCGGGTCACCAAGGGCTTTGCAGCCATCTCTAATTACAACTCATACTGTGCACCAATTCCCCGTATAGATCAAAGGTTGCGCAATTTTTATTGAATGACAGCTGATAAGTACCTGTATCTAATTTGCCATTACTTCCTTATCAGCATCCTGTTTATGTTTAGCTTGGTTATGTTATGACTCGTGACTCAGATAGTTTTTAATATGTTGTGAGCTTAGGTTTTGTACAAATAAATGTAAGGAATATGTCGCGGTAGAGATGAAATAGAGTCGCGAGATAACGAAAACATTTACTTATTTATATAGAGAAGGCCAGTCATTTTTAACAGTATTTTTAGGTTTAATGGTAATAAGTTTGCTTAGATTTTATATTTCATAATGAGGTAAATATCAATCATTTATATACAGATATTTTGAACACTAAGAAATGAGTTTGATAGATATCCATTTCAAATTCAATGTCAGCCTAATGTTTCCGTGTAGTAGAATGCCTGGTATTTACAAACATTATTTGAAATAGCCGTAGGAAACAAGTGGATGCATCCCGCTGCAGTCTGGGCAGCTGGCTCGTTGCGCAATTATTGTACACGTGCCTAGCTGCGGACACGTGACCCCTTCCTTGTTTCCACTGCATTACATTACCATAAAACGGTTTGTATTTGTCTAATGACACAACCTATCAATTGGTTCTCGGCTTACATCGACACGGTTTTAGTGGAATATTACTTCGAAATATTTTTACCGATAAACGTTTTAATGACATTAAGCTCAAACGCCTTATCTCACGTGCATTGGAAAGAAAAAGTATCGATTGTATCGATTTGTTTTTCAATATTTTTGTTATCTACAAGCAGAATGTTTTATATGTAACGTACCCCAAATGAATCTGCCGTATATGTGCTTCAATGGAGGCGCAGGTATTGGTGACATATATGCAGCCTCGCCATGTACATTCGAACACCACACTGTTAACCTGTAACAATAGAACTCAAATTAAAATATATATTTTTATACAAATTTATATATGTGCATAGGCGTACTAAGTCAATTAGTTACTACGGTATTCCTTTTATTTAATGCAGTACATAGAAACGTAATGCATAATTATCAGCTGGGTTGAGATAAGAAACCTATTTGTTGAAATATAATAAGGTAGTTATGTAGATATAAGATAACTACAGTTAATAAAGCGCAACTTAAACGGTAGGCATAACTTATTCATAAAAAATACTATTACTGTGGATTTGTAGTGTAATTATAGGAACTATGCACAGCATTTACGGGCTCTGACCTAAAAAAACTGGGTGGTTATTTGCATGGAACTGCACAAGTTCACGGTAAACCGATGCGTACATCGTATTTAACTTCTGTCACACTTCCAAGATTATATTATGCAGTGGCATTTCTAATAATACGTAGTTCGCACGTGTAACATAAGTGTATAGGAGTGTAGAGCTGCGATATAGCGCGGACGGAAGCAACTCTAGGCCGCGGCCTTGTCAGTGTTGCAACCACACATTCCCCCGAGTATGTAGGCACTCGTCGTTGATATTTTGTGTTTTTATTTTCTTAATGTACTGTATGGAGATAGTTACAATGATATTCTGAAGAACCATAAGTGAAAATCGAAGAAGTAAATTTTGTTGAATGACTATTGATCGAGCTTACTCAAGTGCTTCATCTCATAAAAATAATTTTAAAATATTTGTTGGTAATGTTGCTATCAGTTTTCAAAATATTTTCATAAATAATATTAAATTAATTGAACGTATTTTAATAAATAAAACACCTTTAAAATCCTTTAGTAAGTTTTTAATAAATATATCAGAAAGTTATTAAGAAACAAATATTTTTTTGTCTGAGTCTATTTACTGTTTACTTTGCTGCGGTATTAGGGACATTAAAAAACATCTTAATACAGTTTTATCCACACGATCATCATAATATGAGAACGTGAACTGGCTGGCACAGTTTGCCAAAGACTGCATCGGCCTTCTGCCCAATGCCATATTATTTCGGACGATCTGGGCTACAGCGTACATCAATGCTTTCCTGTCGTCAAGTCGTCTTGTGTTACACGAGATTATTAATAGACTGAACAGGTAAGAGCAGGTTAAACATTTTATATATTTGTAGAAATGACCATAAAGTCGGGTTACTTGAAACAGGCCAGAAATATGGATTATATCTACTTTTTTCTGACCTTTATACTGTCGTTGCAGTAATGTCACAGTTTTGTTTTGCAGGATATCCGAACCATAAGATATTTAGTTATATGTGATGAGAATGCAATGTATCTTTAGGCAGAATCGCCTTTTGCTATAAGTAGACGGACTTACATTGGTTACGCTTTAGCGAATGTAGATCCAAAAATAGCTCGTTGCAGTTAACAAACATTTAGTATCTCCTTTATATATGTGAATACATAGTGGTCAAATTGGGTTGAATACGTCATAGCTGTGTCAGGGACGTGAATTGGGTTGCGCGCGCGGAGTTTCGATGTGCGCAAGGGAACTGAGGCTGTATCAAGTGCATTTCGAAGTAGGTCAGGTCAGGGGTGGGAGGGACGCGAGGGTAGCCCGCGATCTAGGTCGCAGCACCACGGCCAAGGGTGGTCTGCGAAGGTTGCACCCGTTCTTTGTCTCGCTCGAGGACAAATAACGTTAATTATAACACTGCTCCGTAGCATGGTCAGCAGGTTATTTCAGTTAAAAAAGAAGTGATTCAAATGTGAGTATTTTTATGTCTAGACGATATTCGTTACTACATCTTTCTAAAGTAACATCCGCCTGCCATAAGTTAAATGAAAAGCTGCGTCCTTCAGTTCCACTTGTTAAGAGTAAAATAACTATATCAGATCAGTCAATGCATAGTTGTTGAAATTTGTCTTTATATTTCGTAGTTACTTGAACTTTCAATATGAAATTAATAATATTTTTGGTATCAAGCTTGTGATTTCCGAGATTTGGGCAAACAAAAGAACAAAGCAATACAGCTTTGACGCTCCATGTGTGGTACTTACAGATTTTCTTACTACATATAACACTACCACACAAGTATATGACTACAATTCTGCATAAACAAGGGTGAATCATAAGCTACACGATAGGCATAGGTATATAGATAGTTACAATGCTTCCTGCTTTTATTTAGGGTTGTGTTATTTTAATAAACAAACATAAATAACAGCGTTGATTAAGTTTTAACGCAAATTTATGCCGTTAATTTACTAATGGTATGTCTGACCCTTAAACTTAGGACAACCTTGTTTGCGGCAGAAAGAATGAAATTGCAAATAACATAATCTTGTGCTCAGCCAAGGTCTGGCCTTCAAATAACCGTCATGGATCAATACTGCGCCAACTTCACGTCGTCACCCTTTCGTATTCGTACCCTGCTTTAATTGTAATAAATTTCATCAAGATCAATAAAAATATACTTTAGGTATGATTCATTTTTCAAAGCTTATTTATGATTATATTTTAATGCTTGTGGTTTAAAATGTAGGTAATTAGTTTTAGTGAAGTTTTTTGGCATGATAATTCTGAAGGGCAATCGATCACAATAGATTAACAAAATAAACATAAATATTCGCTTTTAGCTTTAGGTACGAACGTTATACTTATTAGTGGCTTTTAATTATATGTAGTTATGGAGTTATGGACTCCAGGTTGCTATTTAAAGTCTAAACATTGGTAACGCATAACGATTACATTCGATGTGGTCTGTTGAAACTGAATGGTTCGCCTTCCCCACGCAACGGGGAGGGAGCGTTTGGTGCACTACTGACCCACTTTATCGTCTCGTTGGTGTTGCCAAGAAAAATAATATTTTATTCAAAATGTTCCAAATTTAGAACAGTGTTACATTGATTGCTAATATTATGCTGTTACTCATACGATTTTCCGATTTATGTATGTGTTACCTGGCAATTAATTGTCGCTGTTGCTACGCCGTAGATAACAGAATTGCTACGTAGTTATTTATTCATCAATAAACAAATCATATTAGCTAAAAAGAAAATAATCTTGTTATTGATGTACTAATTAGACAGTAAGTACTAGATGTATATCTTCCAACGTCCGGAGTCCAACGGCAATATACAGGCATCTATGCACCTATGTTTATTGTGCCCTATGTCCCTGACTCGCTCGGCTGTGTGCTGTTATTACACGTTACACGTGTCGGATTCTGTGCATGTGTGCTCCCAAGTGCAGTCAAGAAAATACGCGAGCTGTATATTTATACGCGAGTATTATTAATGTCAATTTAGTGCACATTGCACACAGAAGTACATCATATGTGTCGTTTAGTTCACTTTGCACGTTATTTGAGTTATTACAGAGATTACCTATAGGTAGGTAGGTACCTTGTTCACTTCACAATGCGTTGGACCGGATATTACGGTTACTGTCTCAATTTTTTTGTCTCTATCGATCTCTATTGATTTAGGTAGGTACATAATGTGAGTAATTTTGAGTCTTAAGTTCATTTTGCGAAATGCTTTTGCGAATGATTTACATTTAAAAACGTAGCTAGGTACATAATGTCTTTAGTTACCTACTTCATATTATATTAGCTAGAGCAAGTACAACCGACTCTATACTAGCGCTATTATATGTATTTCCCTGCCTGATTAAATCGTGTAATAAGTTGTTCTCCGTTCAGTATCTATTCAGTAATATAAGATGAGTTTTATTTGGGTTGCCATGAGAAATTAGGAAGTGCAGAGCGGGAGGGGGCGAGTTCAGGCGCGTTGCACGTGTCGCGGCCGCAGTGAGGGAGGCCATGGCGCGAGGAGGATGGGGGGAGGCAGGCTATAAGTGTTATATCGTATATGTAGATAGCAGATTCTTGTAGATAGATATGTACCGCTTCGTTTCTATGTCTAGTCGGTACTCTGAAAACTTACCTAATGTTGTATTTTTTAAAATTTGATAATTATGCATTTATGCTTGACTTACTGAAATAAACTTCGATGTAAGAAGAAGGTGGTGTACAGTGCAAGAATACATGTCGATATTGTATAATAGGGACAGTGCTTTGTTTTTCACGTCAAAAATGTTTTATGCAGCTCCTTTGAAATGCGTACTAACATAAGGATAAAAATCGCATGCAAGGTCTTTATTAAGTTTAAATGTCTATAATAATCAAACATACGCAGAACTATAACTGTTTAGGCACTTTATTAGACACTTTATGCACTAACATACGTGTGTTCATATGCAATTGCTGTACACACTGTAACTGTACTGTACTGTACTGAAAACAAGACGACAGAAGTAGTCTTTAGTCTTGTTTTCACGAGACGTCTAAAGAAGCATAAATATCTAAAAAAAGTAGTATAGACAATTACACATGTTTCAATCCGAATTATATAACATAATTTATTTATGAATAAATTTATTGAAAGTTACGAAAAGAAAAAGGCATCTAATTTAATTCAAGAGAAAAACTCAGCTTAACTCGCACGGAGAATGTTACAACGGGATCTTCCATTAACTCTATCAACAACAAAGTTATTGGGTTCTAGAACGTAGGTTTATGTAATTAATAACAAGCCACGCAAACTTGTAATTTACAGTGCAGGAATAAGGTTTATAATGGCTGAACCGATATTGTTGTAACACCAGACGGCATAAAATGCCGGTTTGTTATTGCGCCGTCTCTTTCTATGGCGAAACGCAGAGATGGCTTATTGATTTGTTTTCATTGCGTCTCTTTTTAGCGCGTTGTTGGGCATAAGTGCATTTCGCTTAAGTGACCTTCTCCTTATTTACTTCATGTAACGCGGCTAGATAAGTTGTTTTGGTGTGATCTCGCTCTAGCGGTACAACGAACGAGGAAGATACCTCTATTTTAGCTGTGTTGCGTGTTACATGGCGATGATACTTTCATAGATTTACCGTGTGCGTAGAATTTATAAAGCTGCTTATTTCCTAACACTAGATACTGTTACTCGGTATATTTTCCTCTGGAACTTCTATTCCATGTATAAGCGTTGATCTTGTGATACGATCTTCTAAACTAACTAGCAAATGAAGAACCTAGTGGTAATATCTAAAATAGTTATATTTAGAAATGGTCATTATACAAGAGCTAACTGTGCATGACATGCTCGACTTGCGGTAGAGACTAGACAGGTAGTAGAGCCTATATTTTTCTTAAACCTTTACAAAAACCAAGGCAAAACTTAGTTACTTTACTTAGAAATACTAGAAGTTAATATTCATTCCTCGTATTCCCAAACGATTTATTAGATTTCCCTCATTACATTAAAGTAGTGCCGATATATTTGTTACGAATACTTGTAGATGTGAAGTTGTCGTAAGCGAGGTACGAAACCAGGCCACAATTAATTTATTATAGCTTAATAGTGTAATAGATTTAAATAAGCTGTAACGACTCGATAGTCGAATCACAGACATTTTTAAAAGAAATTTATTTCAAATTAAGTTCCATAATGTAAGCCGTAGGCTACATAATGCCTACTATTGTAATAATATATTGCCTTGAAGTTTGTTTTTAAATACACATAATATTTTTTTCGTTTCGATCCACTTTTAAAATATACAAAGCACAGATTGCTAATACCCTTGAAATAACTTATTTATGCAGATAAGTATAATATACAAGTAAAACAGCCGACCGACCAGGAAGTTTGAATTTTTAAGTTTATAAATGTTAAGTTCTGCAATCCTAATTGAAAAACTAAGAGATCTAAATAAAGAATATATTAAGATAATTTTAATGATAACATATACAATGTGACCTCCACAGTATAATCAAAGATAAAATTGATTGCGTTATGTAGAGCGAATATTACCTACTAACATTTCGCGTTGCAAAGATAGTATTTGTTTGGAATTAAGTAGTACATAGTAATGTAGCTACCTGTTATTATCCTATTCAATAGATATGCTAAGTGTTATAGTACAAAGAGACGAATAAAATGTATTTTCCATAAATAAAATCCTTATACCGCAAGCATTGGTATGGTAATCGAAGCGTCATAAAAAATGTAAAACGTCCAACCTATAGAAAGAGGTAAAATGGTATGGCATTATACTTTAAAAGTGCCGAGCGTGCAGAGTGCACCCCATGATGACAAGGGGGCTAGGAACGATGCAGGTCACTGAACCGAACCACATCTCTACAAATATCGTAAGGTGGGCATCATGCGGATATTGCGTTCTAACAATATCTATTATTGATATAATTTCATTTCCTAATAGGGTTTTAGTAAATATTTATCGTGGTATACATCTAATTACGTTAATCAAATGTTTATTATTGCATTGAAAAGTAAATACACGTTGAATGACTACAAAATAATAAAGGCACAGTCTTATTTACCTAAGAACAATGGATTCTTTATAAATAACTATACTTACAGAAGTGATTTAGGTAAACATAACTACTTTAGGCAACTTTAGGTAAAAATTAACCCTATTGGAGTATTTGTTATTAAGTTGAATGCACTTAATAGTACTTAGTTACGTATTTGCGATATTTCGTTTTTCAGGCAAACGTAGCAATCCGTAGATCCAAAGCAACTTTGAAATTAAAGAACAAAATCTATTAGCATTCCATTACAACTTTGATACATACTATGTAAGCAGGGTATGGTACAAAACGCAGGTAAAAACGCAGCGACGTATCCTACAGGTGGCGGCTAAGATGCGTTGAACCCAGATCCAAAACACTCCCCTCGCAGCCCCGCGCCACACCCTCACCCTTCGGTCTCAACCTACGCCACTATGCACATACATATACGTAGTAAGTTTACCTCATGTCAAAAAACCCGATCGCGTCCGTCTACCTCGACTCCTGTGAAATCTTTGTTCACTGCAGCCTTAGATTGCATCATGTTTCAAAGAAGCCAGCAATATTGTTTTTTCTAAAGCTTCTTATGCGTCAATTTACTTAAATTAATAAAAAAATTACATCATCAATTTTTAACCATTTGCAAATCAAAGAATACAAACCGTATTAACTGTTGCGAATTGTAAGATATTTAACCGTTTTAGAAACCCATGAAGTGTCAAAATAATGGTCGATATTGATTGAACAATTTCATCGCTTTTAACTTTTGGTTTGCGATGTGAAAATACAACAATTTAAAACAAAAGTAAAATCTTATAATCAATCGATCTACACTTTTCTTGACCATGAGGGTACTTTGAGATCTTTAAATATAACTTAGACAACATTTAACAAACTACAAAAAAACTTTGAACACATGAAAATATTTCATAGTAATTATAAGTATTGCCTTAAGCGCCGGACGAAAAATAATGTGTAAGTCTTATATTCTTCAGTTCGATGGACATTAACAGTTGATTTATTTTTATTATTCACTCAGTGTTTTAATAAAGGGTAGATTATAAATAGCCAACAGCGGCTTTTCATTAGAAAAAAATGACTACAGGCCTCGGAGCAGCGAGGTGGTAAGCAGGAATGATGAATCAGCCGCGTGGGGCAGTCGCCAATCCGTGTAGAGTTGTAGAGACGCCTCGCTGGTCACCGACCTCGACTGGTTCTGACTTGTTACAATTTCACTTTTTCTTGAAGCCGAGCAACGCAAACCGCGTACATCAAACACCTAACTATGTACATAATGGTCTGTAATTGCACCAAACGAAACAATGTTAATTATATAGAGTTTAAGGTAGGCCTTGTCGAGTTGACTGAACGTTAAAAGCATTTGCACCACTACGATAACATTTGGCAGTTATTCAAACGTATTAAAGAACGCAATTTATCGATCGCATTGCGTTCAAAGAATTCGGTGTTACACATTTAAAATCGCATGAAGTTTATTTTACGTGTAAAATGGGAAGTTTGTTGAACCCGCGGGACAACTCATTATCGCGTTTGATGAACTCACCCGTCTGCCATTGTTCCCGCTTGATATTCGCCACCGTATATAGGTATGCGTTTCTAACAATTGTAACATTATCCATCGATTAAATTATTCTTAAATCTACGTTTAGCATACTCATTCGTACGATCCTGCGAATCCTTACACCGGGGTGAGTAGACTTGCGAAGTAAAGACCTCCGGACCGAGTGTTACTTACACTCGGATAAGTTCTCATCTTTTTGTTAAAAACTGGTTGAACTTTGCTGACAATTTTTTTTAATCTTGACTCGTTATTGAAAACTAATTGTCTCATACTAATATTTATACCAATACATTAATATAAGCTCACTGTCTTTTGTACTAAGTATGAAATAACCTCTAAAAAGTGGGCACTCTAATTATTTATTAAGCCAAAAGTATTTCAGTTTTTAACAGATTAATTTCGAACAATTTGAAGTGAGTAGCGAGTGATCCTTCGAGATGTAGAATAATGTAAACATTTGAACTGTCAAGAACGGGCAGTGCCCCGACTTTGGTGTCAATGCCCCGTCGAAGCCGGTAAAAAAAACGCTCCTACCTATCTGCTGACGTTACTACAAGGCAAGTTTAATCAAAGGGGAATTGTTTAATTAAACTAAAGAATAAGGAAACAGTCTTGTTATATATGATTAAGGATAGTATTATATGCTATAGTTGAAATAAACTTTAATAATTTTAAAATTCATATTATTTTGGAAAATACGTGCTACGCTAAACTGCTTTATAGTCTTCTTTTTGCTTGTGTATGCCTTTCTTCTTTGGATCCATATATTAATAGGTGGTCAAAGATTAAACAATTTTTAATATGCCACCCACTAACATGTCGTGTCTCACGCGACACTTCCTTTGTTTGTATTAATTGTGCAAGTTAGTAGAAATAATTGCCTAATGTGGTCACAGAACCATTAACCACAACTGTTGTATCTGTCGACCTAGCTGTATTTATATACGAAAAAACAGAGATTTTTCCTATTATGACCTTAAATTATTTAGATTTAGAAATTTAGAATCACTATTATACTGGACCAAACAGAAAGAGATATGTAGTGCGTGTGACATTTTGAGACCAAGAAACGAAATTATATACTTATTTTTGTTTAAAAAGAAAATGATAATATGTTAGGCTACCGATATACCCAGGGTTATTAGAACGAGGGAGTTGTGGTGTGCGGGGCGATGACCTAAAGAGCGAGACGGAACGACAACAAAACTGAAGTTCGCGCACATCACTACGAACGACGCCATATTTTTCGTTGCTTACCATAAACAGGAAATCCATTATTTTGATAGTCGTATTGTGTCATAAACTCTTCGTAATGTCAGACAAATAATATAAAAGAGTGTAATGAGCCGCCGATCTTAGAAGCCTACCTAGTACGCCATAGTAACTCAACACAAAGGACTCGATGCATGCCTAATGCAATAGCTCTATCTAGGACACTAGTATGTATGTAACCTATTTTCGTGATTGCACAACTTGATCCTACTCTTTGTATAGCAATAATTGAGAATAGATATTTGCCAACCTACATACGATAAAATAATTATTTATTGAATTATTTGTTTGCACTAGTAAGTATTAAAAGTAGTATTAACAGATAAGTGGTAAATGTCAGATTGGATTGATCATCATAAATACCAGATATTATGTAGTTGAGACGCATTCTGTAAAATGTAGTAGGATTCTTAGTAACGCTTAAAGTATTTATCATACTACTGTATATACACAAGTCTATCTTATTAGTAGACACATTTTATTATGATGAATTGTAGGTGTAACATTACGTCGTACTAAGTATTGCATAATATTATATATTTACCAAACATTTCATATCCGGTTCGTATCCGAAATAAAAGTAGAACGGAAAGTAGGAGGTAGTAGGTAAGTCTATTAAAAAATAATTAAGATTAAAAGTGCTTTACCACAAATACCAAATAATAATAAAACTTTACTTCGTTCAAAACGAATATTGTACACAATTCGGTATATCATATTATTATATTTCACGGTGTGTTATTTATTTGTCAGAGGTAAAAATCAGACAATGAAAATTACGCAAATCTTGGCAAAAAAATGCTTTACTATTACACCATGGTTTATATTCACGTCATCTAGCGGCGATAATATGTTCTACAATAAATATAGACGTGTCAAGTGTGTGGCATACATACATATGTGACCTACATTGATACTTTATCTTTCTTTGCAGACCTCGTTCCTTTTCGGAGTTCTGTGGTGGAGCAAGTTTTTGTAGAATCGTAACACACATAACTTTTTAATATATACAAATGTTTTCAGTCTTTATCGATTCCAGGACTCTTATCGAAATATCAGCCCTGCTACGCTGACATTATTCTGCCATTCGTTTTACATTTGACCGCAACTACAATATCGAGGTTTGATTTAGGTACTTTACATTTACAAATTACAATTATTTTAATGTGCTAAACATTACAAATAGTTTTTGATGAATTGATGTATTTAACTATGTATATATATGTGTAACTATACATGTGTGTAGTGCACTTGTGTTCGATTATTTCCTAATGTAATAAGTCAATATCAGTTACAAACAAAAGTTTAAAATACATTAAAATACCAAATACATTCCAAGATGCTAACTATCGCAGGTACAATGTGGTTTAGATAAGTTATAATTTGACGTCACATAACATTGGTTTTTAGAACGCGATAATGATAAAGTAGGTACGTACGTTGCCTAAATAATTTGTTATCAATATTGGGTTACTTGTAGTGTAGTTACATAAAACACAGGCACGTTTTAAATCAATTGCGGACTGAGCCCTTCCGTGGCGGCATGGTAACGCGCTTGTACTTCGACCTTATATTATTGTGCGCAGGGTCATGATGTCACAGGTGTGGTGTTTGTACTTTAATATTAATTTATGGTCAAAATACAACGAAACATTGCTTTGACTTGGCATTTAAAGTTTTGTGGTTAATGAACAGTTGTTTATTCATTTCATTTCGATAGGTAGAGTTTTTAATGGTCGTAAGTTTTGATTTAATTGTTCTTGTATAATATGTTTTCTAGAATATAACATGTTGTATTACGAAAGGTTAATTTAGGTTTTGAAATGTCTACTAATTACGACAATCATTATGCATTTCATATTATTACTCTGCAATTAATAGTTAATATTGCACAGATACGCTGGTGTGGCAGCGTAGATTACGAGCAACTTTCAAACATTTATCAGTTAGTTAATTTGTTACAACAGCGATCGATGGTAAATGGGTCAAAGCACAATAAAACAAGTGGACTAGTAATGAGGCAGGCGCTCATGCGCGCGAAACGTGGAGGGCGTTTGGTGTGCGACCAGTTCTGCGGCTGCCATTTACACTCCTAACTGTTTACCCAGCGGGGAATGATCCGCGCTTCTAGTACCGCAATGTCTTCCGCGTTTTAAATATAGACCGCGAAGGCCGTGTCTTTATTCGCGCGCGCTCAAATACGACAGCAACGCAATGTAATGTTATATGAACCTTGAACGGTTTTAAACGCTAAGCTGCTTTTTGCGTAAACCCAGCGTGTTGATAGTAGCCGATGTTTTGTTCCGTAGATGATAAAAACAAATTATTAGGTAAAGTTACGTCATTGTTCAAATTGTATTGTTATTTATTGATTTTTGCTACATGTAAACAAATAAGACACGAGCGATATATTCGTAAGTCATGATCTTCCGAGTTAACTGTAAAGAGGAACATTAAACAAGTATTATCAAGGTCTTGCGTCTGCATTTGTTTACACATTGATTTATACAATGGCCATATTTTCCAGATCTTTTTGCGCGTAGATCACGTTGTTCTAGCTTACAGCATCTGTTCTCACGTGAGTGACATTGTGATGGCTGTCCGTGCCACTATTTCCAAGTTGTCGCTCTTATCTCTCTACATATCAGTATTTAGATAATGTTATAGATAGAACACGCCGGCGCTTACAATGTGGAAACTTGCGTAATTTATATCGACCACAATTATTTCGATAATAAGCTAGATGTTTTTAAAGATTCGTAATAAATAGCTATATTTATTCATTTTCTTATTTTAACTGCAGCTAGAGAATACTTGCGATAGGTACATAGATACGTTAAAAAAGTACGTTTATAATAAAACTACGTTTACGATACGTTTATAATTAAAGGTCTATGGAAGTACGTACGTTAAATTAAAAACATTTTTTTTTACAATAATTTTAAAATACATAATAGAAAAGATGAACATTTTATTGCCGTGCAAAATCGCAAATGACAGGCATTGTATGCAAAGTTGACAACTTTGGTTTTGCAGTTAGCGAGTTAGCAAGGTGAAACGGAAGGACTCTAATTACTGATGTGTAAACTCTATCCTTGCTAAAGCTGTGTTGAATAGCGGTTCTAATTATCTGAGTAATTACAACGGCCGTGAGCGTACACGGAAGTCGCTTGCCGCCGCCTCTCCTGATAACAATTGGCTTATTTTATCAACGCCAACGATAAAGCGACCTTCGTTCAAACACGTACGTTACTTATATGCCGCCTTGGGATCTCGTGACATTAAAAACATCTTAGATAGTTTTAACGTTAGCTGGTCAAACTATTTGGTTTTTAGTATGTGAATATGGTAAATGTATACCTACACTGTTAAGTCAGCTTTACATCAGCTGCAGCTTAGAAGTTCAGTTTTTAAGAGTAGAGCAGTAAGGAATTGATACATGGTTAAAATATTTTTAAATTAATAAAAATATAGATGTAATATGTAAGTATGTGTGTAATGTGTTGTAAATTATTGCCCATTAATTTTAATAATATTGTTATAAATGCATTAAACATAGATAAAGAGTCATTAGATAGAGCAGAATGGAACTATTTTGTTATTAGCGTGAAACGTCAACAAATCTCTAAGCAAAGATAGCCCCTTTCTCGTTTATCTGCAGTTAGGCGCAGATAAGTTCGCTGTAATTATTGTTGTTCGGTTTATTAGCCACGCGAAGTTACACGTGCATTCGCGATAATACGACTCGTGCTTTTTTCCGCAATCGAGCGCAGCGTATGTTGCAATCTCATGGACTTCTTATTGACGGCTACTTAGATAGCGACATTTCCTTATAAACTTGTGTGTGACTTACAAGGTAAATTCGTTTACAAGGTAATATATTTTTAAAAGTTAAGGTTGTATTGATCGTTAATTTGCAACAACTCGACAATGTAAGTGTGAACGTGTCAACGCGGTGACGTTGAGGTGTTCGGTGCATTGCCTTATTAAGTATAGACCTTTGTATCCGCAAGTCAAAAGTATCGACAACAAGTCATAAAGTAAACATAAAACTGTCATGAAATTTAATCCGGCAGTGATATGTAATGTTGGCGACTATTTCTCGAATTGAAGCTTTTCTTTGTTCTGTGCACAAAGAAGCATATAAGAATTGAAACGTCGAAGGAAGCCGGGGGGCATGTTGTGTTGATTATGCAACAAGTCGCGTTCGGCGTGCGCGTGCGCGTGCGCCGTGATGCAACGCGCCGGCTATTGTTACGCTAGGAGCCGGCGACGTCAACACTCCGTAGGCGGAGCCGCTCATGCCCGTGCGCTGCATTCAGCCGTGCACTCTTTCCGTATTGTATTTTGAAACATTAAATTGATTATGACGAACGAAGATAAGGCTTATCTATCGACGTACGCCTAGTATTATACACATGTCGCGGCCTCGCCAAATCGCTCGAATCGACTGCCACGAGGACGTTAATGCATTTTTAATAGTGTTGGCTAGCAATAGTTCCAGTAGCAATGTTTTAACCGGTAACTCGTTCTCGGAAATAATAAAGCAAGGAATGACGAGTGGTAGGCGGCATTGCGGCGAATAAAGCGGCGTATTTGCTATACTTCTGTATAGAACAAAGGCCGTCCTGGGAACAAACTATACCTGTACTACGACGTAAACACGTACCTTAGTACAATAGTCACTCATTATAATTAACTTCGGCATACATTTGTGTCAGCAAGTTTTATTGATTTTAGTTATGTAACACTAGTAATTGATATTTAATTGGAGCGGCCTAAGCGCTTCCTCGTGTTACATTAACATACTAGTTATAATATAATACTGCCACATGCTCGTATTGCATGCAGAAAGCTTGCAAGGCCTCGCTTGGCTATAATAGTTGTGTCCTTATTCAAGGTCTGCCAGCTGGCGTCACTCCTACACTTGTTAACAAGAGATTTTCCATCTACCTATGCATGTATCTTACGCGGTAGCAACATTGTAATTGATTCGCTGGTCGTTTACATTTATTGTGTGTATGTCTTTATGTTACTATGCGGTAATTATATGTATATGAAAGCTGGTATTATCTAGATTTTTAGGAAGATTGGATCAGTAATTACTGCAATTAGTAAACCCAGTTTTAACTAAAAATACCAAGTTTAATTATGTCGTTGTACAGCTTGTTGCATTGTTGTGAAAATGTTTATTGATGATCTAATAGATAGGGCAAAGTCTCAATAAAATCTGATTAATGATTTAATGAGAAGCATGCTGTTTGACAGTGCGTTCTCCTAGCAACAATTAACTTTCAGTAGCATAAAATAGATGTCGTTGTAATCGGAAAGTAGAGATCATTAACATCGATGACGTAGTGAGCCGTATAGTTCAGTTCTGGAGGTGCGCAGTGGGCAGTGGTCCGTAAGTGGTGCACAGGAACAGGTTCTGTACGGATCACATGTGCCGAGGGTCGCCGACCCCGAGGGCGATAATCCGACCAGGCCGCTGACACTAAAGATTACACTAATACTGACAATACTGCCCATCGTCTACTGATAAATTTGCAAAAGCTAAACAAAAACAATGGCGCAGTTTAATCTACGTATTTAATATTATAACTAATTAAAGCTTAGGTATAGTTTCAAAGAATTGTATTTGTTTTTCCTGTGCTCTATAAGTTCTTTGTCTGAAAGAGGAAATTCTTCGGAACTGAATGAAGATTTCTAATATCGATCTTATCGAGTTATTATCCTTTATGAAATCACATGGGTGGTCAGTATCGTTTAACGTGACGCAACTTTATTCCCTTACGTTCTCTACAATTCCCTTTTTGTAACGTAACACTGTCCATTTATAGAGTTTACATCTGATAGTCAATCAAAGATTGTATTACGCGTAGAGACACGTGAGCTCGTGGAATTGCTTGCGTTGGTGATTTTTCCTAGTATTGCCAAGTAACTATTTATCTATATAGTTTACGTCACAGCAGTACAGCTCGGTTGCCAACGGTGCTCATGTGATAATTCTAACCGGCGACACCGTGTCTGGGCATTCTATTGTGTCATGTTGCACCAATAACGACTCAGCTCACAGTAGGTACTTGCTATTCGCGTAGGCGGATTCGTGTTTAGGTTTTGGCTATATTCAGCACACGTTTCATTCAGTCAATTTCCGATCGACATTCATTGAATTGTCAACATTATTAATAATTCTTATTCAATCTATTGTCTGTTAAAACATATGTTAAGAAGGACGAATGCTCGCACTAGCCCTTCCGAACATCTGTTTGATCGAACACATAGCTCGATCGAACGTAATATAACATCTACATATACATATATTAAATATTTAAAACAGTAATTTTATTATCGGAGAATGTAAGACAGTAAACGGGAGAATATTAATTTACGTGACCGTGACGTGATCGGTTAATGATAATATATTTTATTCATCACGTAGTTATTTAGTGATAGTGACCTTTTAATCCGTACAGCATCGTTTAGTTTAGCTGCAATTACTGCTGTGTAAATAGTCGTTACGCAACGAAGTGGGTAATAGTAACGCGAGCGTCTATGTCCCACCTACGACATTTTGGCCGCCACTACAAGGTTACATGTTGTGCGTGGGCATGAAGCGTCTTGCACGCCAATACGAACGCCTATTGTACCCGTTAACAAATATTATACTGTCTTAACACATTCGTAGTTGCGACCTTGCTTGCCGAAATTTCACAAAGAAACAAGTTACGATACTCTCACCATTAAGACCTCTGTAAAGGTCAGTTTGCACATTGTTTTACGAAGTAGAGATCATTAATTTTAAAGTTATTGTTCCTGTCAAGGTATTTTTATGTCTTTATTTTTTGGCGGATGGACTTACGAACTGCGATTATATTGCAACAATTCAAATTCGATGAATGTTATCAAACCGGAACAGGCAATACAAAAGGAACATTAAGTAAGTGGCAACAGGAAATCCATATTAAAGTGGTACTTGAAAACACTCATAAAATGTCTAGGGCGCGACAAGGCAAATTATAGCTATTTAGTAAGTAGATAATGTAGTGTTTAGAAATTTTTATTTTCTAGATTTTCAACACATTGAAATGGTTAAATTAACGCAAATAAAAAAATCATTATTACACGACTAAATTACGAGCTATGTAGCCTATGCGATGTTAGTAAGAACCGTGTAGAAAAGGAGGTACCTTCCTAATTTCAACGTTGTGACATTTATGTAAACTAGCAGTCATAATACTCATAATTAATAATGAAATGCGTTGCTCGTGAACAAAGAGTTTTGTGCCGGAACATTTAGAATGCATGCCTTTAGTCACACGCGGAATAAAGTTTGAGGATTAAAACAAAGCGCCTATTAAAAACAAAAACCCTTGTTTACTTTCAACAATAAACCTTTGGCAATGTGTACTATTTAAATATCGTAAATTAAGTGCATAGTAGCTTTATATTTTACCATGAAATTTTTGTAAATATTATTGTAGAAGTACCTACCAGTTCACGCAATCCATGAACATTCATCTATAACGCGAAATAAGAATAGCGTTCGGAATTAAAATAACAATATTTTTTACATTACTCACGAGAATGTATTGTTATTATACCCATATAAATAGTGTAAATGTAATTTATTTTAGTATTTATCTACATTCTTGTACAACAGTTTATACAGCACCTCCTAAATGATTTTTTAAAATGTTAATAAAATATCTAAGTAATCCTTAGACACTAGATATCCTTACACACTTAGATACAGACATTACGTTTATTTCATTGGAGTAAAGGACGCAAAAACCACAAAAGAAATCAGAAAGCGATGAACCGCAAGCGCATCTGCGCAAGCAACGTAAACATATTTATGACAATTTTACAATGGCGTTGCATAATGCGCGGGCGCATGTGCCTTGACATTGCACGACACATTGAACTGCGCGCGTGTATCATAAATCATTTGCAGGGTTTACCTATTGAAAATCCTATATTACGGAACTCTAAAAGAGAGAACTTAAAAAATCGAGTTGAAAACAATAGTTCAGGTTTAAATGTACTTTTTTTTAAATCTCTAATATGTGTTGTATGATTTGGAAAATATTACTTAAAGACATATTTCTTATAATATAATATATAAATTTTATACGTATTTGACATTGACGTATAAATAGAAATTGCACCGGTATCTGGAGAGGATTAATTTTCCACCGATAAAGTTTTAGATTCAATATAAAAGGCGTATCTAATAAAAATAATTCAATCTGTTGATATGAAATAAATAGGCATGTTTTATATGGAATTAAGATTTTACATATATTTACACGTGCTAAAAGGCACTTAACTACGATTACCTTATCGATGTGGCCACGAGTTATATTTCAAAGTACGTAATAATTTACTATGTAATTTTTAACGGATGTGCATCGAGGTTTATAGCGATGCTAAATTTCATTTGTTATAAGTGTTATAACATATTACATCACCGATTCTTTGTTGATACGTGTGAGTATCTAACGTCAATTTATACGCAAATAATTCATGGTTTGCTGTTTGCGAAACTAGGAAAAGGAATTGCATAGAAACCCATAGTTGTGATATAATGGCCTTTAACGACGTCGAACAGGTGTCCGCTCGGTGAAAGTGTGCGGCTGTATGTAAAGCCCGGTTACTTGCAAAATTCTCGGTACGATCTCTAATATGGAAATAATACGCCTATAATGCTACGACATTATGAGCGAACAGCAGGATTCGTTAGCTACAACTACTAGATGTATCGCTGTATCGCATATGAATGCGTCAGTCGGTTCGAACACGCGCCAGTTCACGTGTAGAACCGGCTAGCGACAGCTAATAAATCTTGGAATCTGAAACGCCTGGAAACAATTGTATAGTTTTCACTGTTTACATTATGTCGCGTCTTGTCACTTATGTACAACATGGGATGCTTAAGCACACATTTGCTCAGACGTTATATGAAAGCGAGCACGATCTGTGTCACGGTCTAATTGAAACTGTTGGCACGGTGGCTAGGCACGTTGAACAAGATACCTGCGTAATTTTGGCCAAAAATTAGTATTTTATTTCTAGAATGTGAATGCCACCTATTTGTATCATGTATATACTTTGTTTATTTCAAGTTTACCGCCCTCCCCCCGTTGCTGCGATCCGTAAAAAATTCAAAAAAGTTTTAATTAGCATTTTTTCCATTTCAATGTTCTTAACCTTAAGTTTAAGCTGATTGACTTGACCCATAAGCTTTAATTGAAATTATAAAGATAAACATCACCGAAATTAATTCAAAATTATTTCATTTGTTTTCGACAAACACATACATCACAAAGGGAAACAAAAACTTTTAACGATAACATAATTAAGAAAAAACACACGTATTATAAATATGATGAAATGGTAAAACTTTTTACAAGAAAAAAATCTAATAACAAATACAACAATAAATAACTGACTACTCAACTTAATGATTACCTTCTCAATGTACTCGTATATTTGCCACTTCGTAGAAACTTAACATATTATTAATATCATTAATCATTGACTTGTGTCTACCAATGCGCATTGAAGCTGTGTGGTGTAATCCGTATAATATCCTCTACGCCTTACTTTTCTGGAGAATGTGATCATAATTTGAAAGTTTAAAAAGCAATTCAGTTCCCGCATCACCATTTACTTCCAATGCTATTCCTTTACCTCGAGTTTCATAAGCAATAAATAGACTTACCCTTTTCTTGCGCGGGTGGAGGTCTTCATAGTCCATTGCGATGCCCTCGTCGCTGAAGGACGAGGACACGGGCGGCGGGGAGGGGGTGCCGGAGCGCCACGACGACCCTGAGCTGCTGCTGGCGCCGGGCGACACTGATGACCGACCTCCCCATGGACCTATGGCAAAAATTAATGAATATTACATGCTTTATGTTAGCTTGAGTAAGCAACAGTGTAATCTTACGTTGGCATTCAATGAAATCGTATTTTTAAATGTCGCATTGAGATTAAATTTTCTATGAATATACAATTTAGAAGACAATACCAAAAATAATTAGCATCTTGCATTTTCGAGCAGATCTGATAGAGCCGAGAGATAAATGCAATTTTTTTTCAGACTATATTATTTAAAGTTTGGGTTCATATGATTCGTTTTGAGGAGTACAATAGATTAGTTTTAAAACTTAATATTTTTTAAACAGAATCTGTATTTGTTTAACTACCCACATATATTATTAAGATTGAAACGTAGAAGTGGATGAGACTTCAGCATGACGTAAAGGTTGTAATTAATTGCACATCTAATCTTGTTTTCTTGTGAGATACGTCATTAGAGTTGTAATTATTAAGCAGAAGTATGGTATTCTCCATACAAAAAGGAAGTTAGTATTCTCAGAAGTAATCATCGTTTCAATATTTATTTGACATGAACACGATCACAACAAAGCGTGTTTTATTATTGTTTGTCTTTTACGTAATTATTATAATTTACGATATGTATGAAGGTAGAGCCGTGATAGGAGTTCAATATTTACCAATACACTCCAGTAGACCAATATTTTAGGGTCCCGACTTTTCAAAGATGGCTCTGATGATAAGTAACATTTTAAAAATACCTTCAGTCTCTATAGCAACTTTTATTAACCAGCTGTAGTGATCGATTTGTTTGCAAACTAGTTAGCACAATAATGAGCAGAGTATGACATCATTAACTGTAATATAATAGCTAACTCACAGGGCAGCTACTATGACAACAGCTATCAGTAAGGAAATACATGCGATGAGAACATGTCAGAGCACTAACATTATCCTGCATTGCAATTTAATTGCTATATAAATTACTTTGAACATTAAACTGATTGAAATTAAATTAACAGTACATTTCCTACAGTAGCTACCATTAAATTTCACGGTTTGAAAGTTAAAGAAAGAGTAAAAAAATATACACGAGATGTTGCAATTAAAATCTTACAAGCATGTACCGGAGAAGAATAAAGTGCAATAAATTACGAAACGGAACTATGACTGGCCACTTTCACTCGCAAGAACAGCTATTTTCTCGTGGCATACATACGACGTTAGACCAGTGTTGTTCAATCTTTTTCATGGCACGACCCCCTTAGGATATAAAAATGGTTGTGACCCCCCAAGGGACCGCTGTATCTCTACGTGTGTATTATGTTACAAACATAAAACTTGAAAAATATGTTCATTTTTATGATCTTTATTAAGTTTTGGTTGAAAACAAAATAATTAATTAAATACCAAAACCTACATGCATATTTAATATAAGTACTTGATAACTGTTATACCTATAACATCGTCAAACGCCTTATATTAAACATTCTTAGTAAACGTATATTTTTGAAAGTTAAGTAGTATTTCGGTTTCTTTTTTGCTTAGCCTTTTCGATTAAGGTTTTGTGACTCTCTGGGGCTCGAAACGTAAACTTTGAAAAACACTACATTAGACCAATGTTGAAGATGAATCGTAAAGTTTTACGAGTGGTGTTAGAAGGCGCGGCTCTACATTGCTATTACGTAATATCTCAAGTTGCATTCAAGTATTTACGCAGTTTAAATCGAGCGCACTGGTCATCTGGCTCAATTATTCAGCTATTGGTCTATTGATACCCCTCTATGAGATCAAAGTGGTGGTCTATGGGTTACACATTCCAAACATGTAACCCATTTGGATTGATCAATATTAGAAAAAGAAGTGGGTTGTGGAAGAATGTGCTGAAAAATAGGAAATGATTTGAAAAATAGTGCTATAAATTTTAAGTTCTTAATTTAATTGGTTTAAATTGAGTTCTACAGTAATAGCAAAAATCAAACACGTCGGTATGTGGTTCTAGATTTGTGAACAATCGATTTCATTGGATATACGATTAACTCTTTATAGCCAGTACAATATTTTAATAAGTATATGGAATGAATGAATGGATGTAGAATAATATTAAAACAGAATTATCATTCATATAATCAACTTAGTTTATAGTCACGCTGAGCGCTGTTGTTCATTTAAATTTGACTCGAGTTTTATAGTAAATTAGTAAAAGCTGTGGAGTGGAATGAAAATATTAGTGAAAATGTGTTGTGCTCCAGTAAGTAGAGCGCATTTGGTCGGAGCTCATAACACAAGAGCGAAGTTATACCGAATACCTGTCTAGACTCCGTCTAGACTGCTGTCTAGACGTTATCAGCGTTTTACAGATTTTATACCAAACCCTTACGGAGTTACATCTGAATGTAACCCCGAATTACATATTAATAAGAAAACAAGCAACGGCGAAGTGAAGAAACATCGTGAGGAACACCTCAGAGTACTTTGAAGAAAAAGTTCTCAAAGATGTGTGAACTCGCACCATAGTTCACCAATTCGCACACGGTGGAATCTCACTCAGAGATAGGAATGGGCCCGGCAGTGGGAGAATAATGGGTTGACGACAAAGCATGCAAAACTTGAAAACATACTTGGCCATTTAAAAATCAAAAAGTTTCAAATAGTAATCTAATAGTACAATCTTAACATAATTGCGGTGATTACATTACAATTTCAGGTAAGTGGCTATGATTTATTATGTAATCGCTTGCCCATCAGCGTAACCACAGCTGGCACAGCGCGATCATGTTTATGTAATAGTAAACGGACAAAGAAATAGCTAAAGAATGTTCGAAGATATGATAGCAAAGACAAACTACAAGCAGAACCTTGGCAATACTTAGTCACTATTTTCTTAGTTTTACAGACAAAGAGAGTCGCAAATCGCAATACAACATTGTCAGCAAGTGATGAACCTTTTAAATTCAATCTTTGTTTCGATAGAATCTTAAGTAGGCAGGTGGATGGATCACACCAGCTGATAACAGTGTTATGACACTCCTGGGAGAGGCATATGTTTAAAAGTGCCCTCGTCAAAGTACTTTAACTGTTAGTCCACCTTTATAAGTTAGAGGACTTCTAAGCATCAATATAAAACCAATAAAAAAGGAGAATAAGATTTAAAAACTAAACAATATTAGCAGTTTAATTCTGCTAAAGACTAAGTCTGCTAAAAGTCCAAGCTGACGCACCGTAGATCGATTTGCGAACCTAGCGCACATTTATAAGACAGGTCTACTCGGGGTTGACGCATTATAATTTCGTTCAATGGCCTAGAGGTCTTCGGTGTCAAGTGTAGGTTGAGGACTTACTCGGACGTGGAGAATTGGGCGAGCAGCTGAGCGACATGAGGACGAGGGCTGCGTTGCACTCGTTCATCTGGTCGTCTCTCTCCCCGTAGCCCAGGTCGCAAGAACTGCTTGGACCACGTTTGCGGGACCTGTAAAAGACAAATGGTTATGTATTTGTCAGATAAAATCAAGGAAAATAGGATTAACTTAACATAGATAAATGTTATAACTACGGTATTTAATAAGTTACTTAAATACCATTTTAAGTGAATCTCTTTGGTTGTAAAATTTATCTCATTTAAATATTGTCATTTAAATTGATCATATATTTCATGTTGTAAAGAAAATTTAACGCTACCATTATTTTTTGAAAATGTCATTTACAAAAAAAGTGGTCACCTGGTCACTGACCATAAAAAAACAAATATAGCAACCGCAAATGGGACGGAAAGTCTACCTGAAGCCGGCCACAGGTGTGCGTGTGTTGCTACCCGTAAGAGTGTCTCCTGTTGAATATCACAAACCAAAACTCAGCAGTGGCCCTAGTTTTATATGGGATAAAAATCGATGTGACATTAACTCCACAAAAAAAATCACAAAGGTATTTGTATTATCTTTAATATATGTATTTATTTATTTAAACATCATGTATTGTCAATAACATATTTGTTTGCAAAGGTGCAGGTGCTTTCTATTCGCTCTATTTGCTTGTAAGTTGCGTTTAAAAATCAATAGTCGAGCCATTACCATTACAAGAATGTTCAATATTCAGTTCGCTTTATTAGGATTATTACACGTAGAATTGTAGTGTGTAGGAATTCTAATGAAGTTACTTATCGTTTGAAAAGATGTTTCAATGAATGTTTAAATTACAGTATACATATTATGTTTAATTTATTTTATTACTTTAATAAATTATTTATTATTTCCTGCATGTTACTCGATGAGTTTACATAAAAAGCCAATTCAACGTTCGATTCGAAACTGAAAGTTATATCTGAGTTAAATTAAACATTTTCCCATTTTGACCTTAGATGACTTGGAGTGGCGTCAAATGAACCCTGGTATCGGGGTAGAAGAACCGAGACGGGTCGGACCTTCATCTATTACGCAAGTGCGATCTATATGTACTCCAGACCAGAATATTTGGATAAGTTGCGTAAGGACGGGCCCTGATCCCGCGTCTGGCCGATCACCCCGCGGTTCATTAAACAAAAGTTCGTTCGTCTCTGACTCACTCGAGGTCAATAAATACACATATCTTTTTAATTTACCGACACTACTTTAAAACTAGGTTTATTAAGATACTGGACAGCAAAAAATATGTACGAGAAGTTAATTTTATTGAGGTATTTATCGCCATAACTAGATAGGTTACATAAAACAAGTTACGAGTTGTTTATTTCGCGTTTTTCGAGCTATTAATCGTCGCCTTCGTCGTATCTTCGTCACGGTCAATTTATTGATGAAAACATAATTTGAGTATGAGCATGCAGCTAACGGAAATCATGCGTCGCTTTTATGTTATTCATTAATAGTACAATTGAGTAGTAGTGACGCAAATGCTATTCAAAAACCACCAGTAGGTAATATGTAAACACAGGTGACGCGGAATACGTAATTGACGACATTGATATCAGATTTTCGTTCGTAGGTTGTTATTTAATTACGGTTAGTATAACTTGTTATTCGATAAAACTTTTGTAACACGCCGAGATTTCCGATCGATTACATCTGTAAAGTTAACATTTTTAACGATCTAATCTAATTAGTGCTTGTTTTAATCTAGATACATTTTTAATAACAGAAGTGACTCTACATTTTCATTATATTAGGAGTTCTCATTAATTTAGATTTCCGTCAGATTTTTCAATATATTAATTATTAATATTATTAGGACTTTGATTCTCGTATGTTCCTAACTAAAAGAGAACTCTTAAACTCATACTTTTAATCGAATGTTAAAGCAGGCGTGAGGAAAACTCAATTGGGGGTTCATGATCCCAAGCCGTGTACCTCGTATTGTCGAAAGTTCTGGAGGTTAACGGTAGATGTCCTCAGCTAGGCATCGACTTTCGGGGACGTTGACTCGCTCAGATTCACTGACCGGGGTTATTGGGTACCTTTTCTATCCAAATATATTTTTTACAATACCAGTTATCGAGTTTTATACGACTGCGCTTGTCTTGACTGGTTTTAACATGGCAAGGCAATTTATAAGACACGTTTTTCCCTTCGTATAAACAACTGATTTAATTTTATTATATTTAGTTCATTATTTACGCAGATATCTACGTTATACTCGTAGATTTTGGGGGATAAATATCAATTTATTTCGGCGCTTTATGTAAAAATTGAAGAGGACATATCAGTCACGCCATAACGACGTGTTGGCACAAAAACCAATTCAATATTATTGGAATGTTTTCGTACGCAAGAGCTGCGTATAATCTATACGAAAAATCTGTATACAATGTCGGTAGGCGCACGAACGCACCCCAGATAGCTACAAGGTGTGTTCACCCCACACGCGACCTTCCTCAGGTCGATTCGAAACAGATAATTGTAGGTCACACTACGGCGAGGCGGCCGCGCGTTTCACGGGTTCAATGTGACAATAACTTTCACTAATGTCAATTTTTTTTTCACCTCACGTGTCGTTCTAAGCGAATTATTATTTTAAGCATTTACTCACCTATTGTAGATGATAAATTACTTTTTATCATCGCTTTTTATGTCTCGTCGTTTTAGAATAAAATATCTTAAATTAAACGATTGCTTATTTATAAGTAGGTGTTACGAATATTTGTGCGTGATTAGATTTGATTACCACGTAGGTTTGTTTGTACCAAAACAATAACTACAATTTTGGCATAACTAAATATTCTTTAAACCCATGATAGCCATTTTATTGTAAATCAAGAGCATAAACAAAAATACGTTTTCAGTTACATTTGCATTGTTGCTTATTGTAAATCCAGCTAAAAACTTCATGATTTACATATCCGCATAAGTCAACAAATAAGTATAAAATATGTCCTTGTTTAACATTACGATAAAAAAACTGATGACGTTCATTAGCATTGAAGATTATTGCTTTGTGATAAAGTTCTGGATAGGTACAGTACAGTAACGTAATTTATGTTGATATTTAATTTGTGATAGTCCTGTCTGTGCTACGCAGTTATTTATTTAGCTCACGATAAGCGTTGGGTAATGTGTTACCTGCCTGAGATAAATGTTTCCAACTCTAAAATAAATCTTACAGATTGGTTACACTGAATATCAAGTCAAGATAAGAAGTGTTACGTAAGAACATCTGCGTTTGAAGAAAATGTGTGTAAAATTAAAATGTACTACGAAGTTCTATAGGAAACGTTATTGATTCTGGTTATTTTTTACGTAAGACCAAAGGGCAAGGTTTTAATGTTTTTGTGAAGAGCGTAGTTGAATGCCAATGTCATTTCGTTCACGTGGCTTCAGGGTTTCCGCTGTAGGTATTTTCATACGCGTATTGGTTTGGACATTTTCACGGCCCTTCTAATCAATGGAAAAGTTCGAGATCGTATGAAATTATGTATCTGTTCATCGACCAAGTAATGTTAAATATTGGGAGAATGTAATAAATGTTTTGAAATTAATTAAAATCCATTAAATCATCAAAATAATTTCAAATACAAACAATGTTTAATTTAGTCTTGTTCAGTTCATCATCACATCATTATGTGTGATGATGATGATATGACGTTTAAGACCTGTTCTTAAATTACGTAAGATATATAAATCATACTTAACATAGTTATAGTTATCCACTAAAACACCTTTAATTCAAATATTTTGAGGGAAAGGCTCGTCAATTTTCACTTTAATATACTTATTTGTAGAGTTAAAAATTGATGAACCGGTAAAAATGTATTTTTCTATATTAAGGAATTCGTTCCATGGCCGTTCGGAACAGCTGAGCATACTTTGGCACGGCCAAAGATTTTATATACGGCTTGATTCAACGTGGCGGAACAAACTGTAGGCGAAAAAATCTTCATTGTGTATTACGAGTATGTGCACTATGTGTATGTTATGTGAATAATGTTTTTTTTTATAACATGTGAGTAGCTTGCAGTCCACCTGATAGTAAGTGGCCACTGCCGCCCATGGACATTTGTAATCAACTCCAGACATGATCACGGTCATACCTGGGGTTGACCACAGATGCGTTGCTACCCCTGAGGACTAAGATGGAACGCCTCGGATAAGTCTGTCTCCCTGACCACACCCTTCAA